>JALIGW010000002.1:57685777-57885777 GCA_023053685.1 Diadophis punctatus similis | reverse complement strand
TCTTTTTCAAGGCTGAATAAAAAACTTGAGATCAAACTGAGTCTTTTATCTCTGGTTTATTCCAAAGCAGACAATCCAGAATCACTGATATGAGCTGCTTCTCTTGAAAAAGGAGGCCAATGGTCATAATTGCAGCATGATACAATCGAAAATCTGGTAGCAACAGAGCCATAAGGTGCCTTATTATACTGAGCAAATTGGAAAGGATAAAAGTATAAGTTGCTTCAGTGAAGTTGTACATAGGAGCTCTTGCACCGGAGGTAGGAGGCTTCTCCTGTGCTTTTCCAACTAGGTGGAATCACAAAGGCTATGTGGCAATGCCACTGCACAATTTACTGTATAGCTGACAGACATTTTCATCAAATGGTCAGAAAAAGAAATAGATTTGATAATTGATTGCTGAACACTCTTATTCATACCAAGAGCTGAAGAAAGTTGAAACAACAGTATTTTCCTTTAGTATTTTAATAATAATGTTCTATTAGTTACCGTAATAGAAAGAAATACAGATATGAATATAAATCTGGAGTGTGACGTGTGTGTGTGTGTGTGTGTGTGTGTGTGTGTGTATGTATAATTTCTTCTGCTCTCAGTGCCATTTAACTAAGAACTGTGTACAATTCTCATAAAGGAAAAGAGAAGTTACACCTATCGTAAAAATTGATGGTATGCTCCTATAGTGTTTTTGAATCTTCAGTATATATTTTAAATAATTAAAATGCATATTATTATTAATTTTATACAGCACTTAGAATTAGTTGTCTTGAAAACCAGTTTTTGAGAGTAATGTTTTCTATAAGATTTCTGAGCTGATAACAAGTGCAAATTTTAATTGACTATAATAATCTTTCCTAGGGTAGTTTTAAAATACTCTATTGTAGGCCAAAAATCTGTTGAAAGTGGACCATATCCAGGAATAAGTAAATCCTGGAGTTAAAAAGCACACATTAAAAGTTATAATTTTAATGGAACATATTGAAAGAAGGTTGGTTGGTTGATTGTATGTATCCAATTATTCTACAGTCATTGTAAGAACAAGAATATAACTGATTATACAGAATTGAAATAGTTGTTTTGCGTCATTTGAACTGAACAAATTGTCTCAATTCAAAGTGGAGAAAAGGTATTTGGTGGATATGCTAGTCTCCTAATTAATTACACTCTTCTGTTTGATGTTTGCTCGCATTAATCCTCCCCCCCAAATAGATGATGTGGAGCAAAGGAATCCAAGCCAGTGATGGGTCACCCAGATGTAACCGGCTATAGCTGATTAGTTGGAGATGGGTGAGCAGTATGTCCTAAAGCAGGGGTGTCAAACTCATATCATCATGGCGGCATCACATGACGTATTGGGACTTTCCCCCCCTTCACTAAACCAGGCGTGGTCACCGTGTGACACTTCCGGCCGTAGGCCGGGAGTTTGACAGCCCTGTCCTAAAGAGAATTCCTACCTGTATTTAACCACACTTGTATAACTACAAGTGTCTTGACCTGGAATGGGGAATGGTTTCATTTCTTAGCAATCATATCCAATGGATGCAAGCAGAATGGATCAATGGTATTCCTCTTCCTTTCCAAGCTAACTTCAAAGTAGGTTTTGTTTGCCTTTATAACTATTATCCACATGGTCAAGTCTGACTACATAATGCTCTTTTGGGAATTCATCATTTCTATTATTTATTTATTTACTTGGAAAATTTCTATGCCACCCATCTTGCTACCCAGAGTGACCTTTTACAGTGTGATCACTAATTGTGGAGAATATATATTTCGCTTTCCCTCTTTCTTTCTATGGACCATGTGCATAACATATACGTACTCTTAAACTACTGCTAAGCCAGACAACACCGATTTTTAAAAAGTGATAAAGTTACATTTGCCCTCAAAAGTTGCAGTAATTTATGGATATGGACCAGTTTTGTTTCAAAGGAAACAACAATACTGTATTTCCAATGTAAGGATTGCCAAGGGTCTACAGGCCTCTCTTTTTTAACCAGATCCTTTTACCCAGGATCATATTGCAATTACAGATGACAGCCCTGTGATCCTTGGATAAGAAAACTGTTGCTTTTAGGAGTTGATCCCAGGTGCTACATGAGCCCCCTCCCCACAACATACATTTTAGACCAGTGATGGCGAACCTTTTTTTCCTCGGGTGCCGAAATAGTGCGCGCACGTGCTATTGTGCGCATGTGCGTGCCCACACACACAATTTAAAGCCCCCCACTCGCCCCACCCCCCTGCGCATGCATGCATGACCCCCCCACTCCCCCATTTCCCGACTTCCAGTGGGCCCGGTAGGCCCGTTTTTTGCCCTCCCTAGGCTCCAGAGACTTTCTTGGAGCTTGGAGAGGGCGAAAACACTCCCCCTCACCACCCCGGAGGCCCTCCGGAGGCCAAAATCGCCCTCCCAGAGCCTCCGCGCGAGTCAAAAATCAGCTGGTGGGCACACACATGCGCGCTGGAGCTGAGCTAGGGCAATGGCTTGTGTGCCGGCAGATACGGCTCCGCGTGCTACCTGTGGCACCCGTGCCATAGGTTCGCCATCACTGTTTTAGACCTTCATTTCCCTTTGAATCCAAAATTCTGCACTCTTAGTTACTTCTATATCAAATAAATTAGTTGCTTTTGATACGTTACAGAACTTTGTTGACTCAGAGTAGTCCGAAGTTTTGGGCTTCGGGTCGATATTATTCTACTCCCAGAAATGAAACCTTTTAGCTCAGTGGTTCCCAACCTTTCTAATGCCGCGACCCCTTAATATAGTTCCTCATGTTGTGGTGACCCCCAACCATAAAATTATTTTGGAGACCCAGCGAACAAAGAGGCAAACAGGGAGGGAGGGAAGAGAGACACTGAGAGATATTAGCACAGGGCTAGCCTGATCATATGGAGCAAGGCGGCGGCGATGGACCATGCTCCGGCACCACCTCCTTCTCCAGTTCCCTCCAGCTTAGCTCCTCCTACCCCTCAGCACCAAGGCTGTATGATCAGGCTAGCCCTGCGCTAATATCTCTCAGTCTCTTTCTTCCCTCCCTCCCTGTTTGCCTCTTTGTTCGCTGGGTCTCCGCGCCAGCTGAGGGCAAGAGGGCAGACAGACGATTCTGACCCAGCTGTCCTCCTTCCCACTGTCATGCGCTGTGAAACTTAAGTGGTCGTTGGCTGGCCGTTCCCTCCCATGACTCCCTTTCCCTTCGACACCAGCGGGAAGAAATTGCCGCTGCGAGCAGGAGACAGGGGCGGCCACAGATGTCTTAAGCACCGCCTTGTACTCTCCAGCGTGCAATCTTGCAACGCCCCGCCCCTTAGCTGATGCCGTCAAAGATCGGCCGCCAGGCGTCACAAACGCCTCTCACCGAATGGCACTTCTCTCGACCAATCGGAGGGCTCAGGCGAGTTGAGCCGATATGGCCAGGCATGTGGCAGTGGGGGGGAGCTGAGGATGCCGGGGCGACCCCTGGGAAATGGTCATTCGACCCCCCAAAGGGGTCCCGACCCCCAGGTTGGGAACCACTGTTTTAGCTGGAAAGCTTGGGGATGAACAGGGAATCTTATCTATAAGCCTAAATCAACCATTTTTTCAGGGGTTAACATGCTTACGTGAGGGGACAATATGTGTTACGTTGAGCAGTGTGCAAGATGGGAAGCAGATGAAGCCAACTCTGCAACATGTGCTCGGTAGCATGTGAACATTTACTGTAATGCAGCTGGTTATGGGAGTTGAATTCAGGGTTATTTTAGCAGTTGTGGTATTATTGTGCATCTGGAAACTATTATTATGTGAATTCTTAATTACAGGATAGCCTAATCTTTGATCTAAATGTTAATGTCTCTAATCATTTCTTTAGCTCTTTCATTTTAAGCAGAAGTAATAATGTTTACTTTGCAAAATGCTTGATGTTTATTAAGTAAACTGTCCTTCATCCTTACAGATATCAAGAGGGGTTATAACTTCCTTAAGTACCCTCCTAATAACATCAAAATCTCATGATCTTGTGTATCATGAGAAGTAATTTCTGTGATTGTGAGGTTTTTTTTTTTGTTTTGATACTGCAGGAATAGAACTAGCAGCAAAAGTGTATCAGTACATGGTTTTTTCTATGTACAATTTCCTTACCTAGAAATAACAAGAAGTATATGCTGTTTGAATATGTGAACGAGTCTGTTCTTGGCAGCTGATTTTTATTCTGGTTTCAATAAATTTATGAAGCTATAAGGATCTGAAAGCCTCTGAAGTTATAGTAATATATTGTATAGGATCTTTTGTTTTTTTTGTATTATAACGTGAAATAATTTACAATTCAAAATTGGTTTTTTTCCCTGACATCTTTAAAATTAAAACCAGCCACTAACTCCCTGAAGTTGGTGGACTTTTTCTAAAGACTAAAGTAATAATTTTTTGTTTTTGTTTTTAATAAAGCATATGTTCTGAATTACTTGTCTTTTAGATTGTATTTGCAAGTCACTGCCTAAACCATTTTTTTCTTATATTTTCTTGTTTGTGCATGAGCACAACTTATTCTCAAACTTAAAAGTGAACATGTCTGTTGGAATAATTATTTTAAGAAGAAATTATCAAAGTAGTCAAAATGCTGATTTTGTTGATTGGTTACAATACGTTTACAACACATTTTTTCCAAGTGGAAGATTAATTAAATGCTCTGATTTTCATACCAATTTAAAACATGAAGTTAGAACTTACAAAAGGCCATTGATTTCAGTTATTTACTTTTAAATAAAAAGACTGTTTTCTGAAGTAGGGGTTTTTCAATCCTCCAGGCCAGGAAAATTAAGAAAATATTCTTATGGATTTGTTTATTCTTTCCATGTTTCTCTAAATGAATAATAGTCTAGTTTGAGAATCTACGATACACATTATATCTAAACTATTTGTCAACCCAGTTTATAAAGCTAGGTTGTTTGTTTTATTGTAACTCATAGTGTTTGGGTGGCTTATTCTCAGATAAATGTGCTTGAAGTTGCATCCATAAGCATGTTAACATCTGTATAGACAATCAAACTCAAACTTTGAACCACTTCTGGAAATAAGAAATTTCCCATGTCCCTTCTTTGGCAAGTTCTCTCTGAGCAGCCAAAGCTCAGGTCCAAATTGGGTGAATTTACAAGTTGTCAATTTGAGAAATGGGAAGCATGAAAGAGATCCAGCACCAGTTTTGAGGTTCTTGATCAGGGTTGAACTATGCCATGTGGAAAGAGGGCTAGTCTGCAAAATGAATCATTTTATTCCACAATTGCTTATATTCTGATAATCACTAAGAATAAACAGCAAAGCACTGAATATATTGCTTTTTTTTTGTTTGTTGTATTGTTTAATCCTAATTCCATCACTGTATAGAGCAGTGATGGCGAACCTATGGCACGGGTGCCACAGGTGGCACGCGGAGCCATATCTGCCGGCACGCGAGCTGTTGCCCTAACTCAGCTCCAGTGCACATGTGATTGCCCGCCAGCTGATTTTTGGCTCGTGCGGAAGCTCTGGGAGGGCGATTTCAGCCTCTGGAGGGCCTCCAGGATGGTGGGGGGAGTGTTTTTGTCCTCTCCAAGCTCCAAGAAAGCCTCTGGAGCCTGGGGAGGGCAAAAAATGGGCCTACCGGGCCCACTGGAAGTCGGGAAATGGGGGAGTGAGGGGGGTCACACACACATGTGCAGGAGGGTGGGGCAAGTGAGGAGCTTTGAATTATGGGTGTGGGCACGCACGCGCGTGCAATAGCGCGCACACGCACTATTTTGGCACCCGAGGAAAAAAAGGTTCGCCATCACTGGTATAGAGCTTGCCTAAATACAGTACATAAAGATGCCACAAACAATGAAATGGGAATTGTTCTGCCTATTTCATCACATCCTACTAAATTGTTAGTATTTGATCTTTTGTAGCTACTGATTTGCTATTGAGGCATGGGATGTTATCAGTTGTTCAGTGTGATGGCCCTTTATGTTTCAATTCCTTCTGTTGCCATAGAATAGGGCGAGGAAGCACTAGGAGGGGAGGGGAGGATAATTGAGAGCCTATCAGCAACTTGGCAAAAGACATGTTTTTTCTTCCATATTTGCTCAGTAAGTAAAAACCTGTGTTGAAGCAAGTAGTTCATTATAGCTGACAAGATGGAGACGATAGTAAAATCATGGCTTATACCAAAATTATTTTAACGGAATTAAAACTGCCGACATTTCGCTACGGTTTCCATTGGTGGGTTTTTTCCCATGGAGGCCCCAAAACTTCCTAGACCTTTGAAAGAGACAGAGAGAACAATACCTGCTGCCAATTTCTGGGCACGAATTGAGAACCAACCACAACACCTTCTTGCCTTCATTCTTCATCAACTTCTGTTTCAGGAAGAGTGAGGGAAGATGACCCTAGCTTAATAAAAAGGGGGAGCCATTGTCTCTTTGTAGTGCAGGACTATTGAACTGTGTGAATGTGGGTGAATGTAAGTGCTACAATCAGTTGAAAATAATCTCTGGGACAGAGGGGGACAATTTCTTTATGGAGAGATTCACATGACAGACTCCACTAATTCAAGTTCAAATACCCTCTTGCCTGTATGGGAAAACAGTTCCCAAGCTGGATGCGTGTGAAAACGGTTCTGTGGCACAACTCCCCAGCAATTTTGGGGATTATAAAAATTCCTTCTATCCTCTTAAACCAAGAATCCCAATTTAGATGTAATGCTAAACAAAGCCTTGATAGAGATCTCTTGGTTTTTGTCATTCTCAGTGGCACAAAGAACTACCAGCATTATCTCTTTCCCCCCCTAAAATTCTAATGAATTCTGGTTTAAATCTGAGCACTGTAAGAACAGTTGCCATTTTTAACATGTCCTTGGGTATAATGTCACATACGTTTCTTTACTCTGAGAATCGATTTGGAATAAATAAATAATTTTAGGTTCTTTATAAATAAAAACATTTTCAGACTGAAATATTTTTATCATGCTATTAAAAACTGGATTTGTTTGAAAACCTGATTTTACCTTTAATTATTTGATATTGTAACATTGATTGTTTTAGACTTACACTTTTTTAATTACAACGGAGCCATGTTGCATTGTTAGCATGCCTGGTTAATATTAACAATCTAGGGGTAAAATGGAAGGGTTTTTTTGAGGGAGGAAAACACTTTTAAAAGTGTTAATAATTTAAATGTCATAGCCACATTTTAATAAGTGCTTAAATAATTTTGTTTTTCTGTTTTACAAAAGGTTCGACATCGATGGTGTGAGATGATTATTAAACACAAGTATGTGGCAGGATATGCTGATGTTAAGAAATTTCTCAAGGAAGACCAGGTCAGTGTTGTTTAAGTACCCTTATTGTATTGCCAAATGCTACATAAATTACACAATACAGATATATTGGAAATGATCCTTCAAAGGTGGAGCCAATATGAATCCTGCTTTTTGTTCAAATTTGTGCGAAAATTTGACTAAGGGTTCTTTACTGTGGCCTTGACATTGCTTATTAGGAGTGACATTGAGATCGGATCTCTTGCTCTGGAGATGGAGATGTCCAATCTCAGAGTGGAAATTCAACTTCTGAAAGCTCCTTTTTGCCCCTGTTGAATTTTCTTCAGCTTTCATTCTGTCCCTGGTGCTCATTGGCAGAGGGAATATTAATTTATACAGGAAAATACAAATTAAAACAAAGTGTGGCATCAGCACTTCTGATATTACATACTGTTCACATAATTGCCATATTTTTCTGAGTATAAGACGCACCTTTCCCCTCCCTTAAAGTGGCTGAAAATTTGGGTGCGTCTTATACTTCGAATGTGGCTTTTTTTCCAGCCCTAACTAGATGCTAACAGATCTTCCCAGCTCTTACCTTGCAGGCTTTTTCATTGTTACTCTCTCCAAAGAATGTTTTTCCAGCCCTAAGTCTTTGCAGGTTTTTTTTTTCATTGCTCTACTTGCTCCAAAGAAGTCTTTTTCTAGCCCTAACCAGGTGCTAACGATCTTCCCAGCTCTTACTGGCTTGCATGTTCTTTCATTGTTACTCTCTCAGAAGAAGGTTTTTTTAAGTCCTAACCAGGGGATAAAATAATGTGCTGAAGCTGACCAGACTAAGGACGTTAGCCAGATGAATACCTGGTAGGCAGATTGTTTTCCCCTATTTTCCTCCCCAAAAACTAAGGTGCGTCTTATACTCCGGTGCGTCTTATACTCTGAAAAATACGGTAGACCACATATAGCAGGGGTCCGCCCCAACCCCTGGTCCTGGACTGGCAGAAACCAGGCCGCGCAAACAAGCAAAGCCCCATCCATAGGATGTGGGCAGTATGTGAAACTAAGCCTCCTCCAGTCTATGGAAAAAACTCCACAGAACCGGTCCCTGGTGCCCAAAAGGTTGGGGGCTGCTGACTTACAGGATTGTCAGAGGCATTCATCAGTTGTTATAAGCTGCTATACAGTTTCTTTGAGTACTCACCACATGTATTAAAGTGCAAAATAAACATTTATGCATTTTTAAAAAGTGTGTGTGAAAATTATTGTTTTTTTTCTCCAGCTTTTTGCTGAAAAACTCTATCCATAGCTGGTTTTTTTCCCAATGAATCTTCTGGGATGCGGGGGGGGAAGTATGCAAACTTTGGAATGATATGATTTGAAATCAAACCAATGTCTTTTTGTTCCTGTCTTGAAAGATTATTTGGTTGTTCAAAAGTCTGAACCGAATGTCAATATGACCAGTTAATATTTAAGATAATAGAATTTCCAGAGTAGATTTGAACTATGGAAAATGATGGTGAAATAATCAAATCAGATTTCGAATTTTTAGTGGTGGATTTCACATTTCATTTTGGAAGTGACAGATTCTTAGAAGCCCAGCATAGAGATGATAATGTCCATTCAATTTAAATCATGTATGCTGGTTTATTTCTACTTTAATGCAGAATTCCCACCCATGAGAGACGTTTGCATGGTTTAGTAATAAATGCATGACAGAAAGGAGAGAAATTTTAGATTGACCCATTTTCTTTCTACTTCTTTCTTCCTATTTGTAAGAAATATCAACATAATAAAAATAGCAAAATAATAGATTTTGCTAATATATATCTTCAGTTTCAGAAACCACTGTACACCGGATTTAATGTGAAGCTGCACGTCTGTGGTGCTGAAAATAATACAAGCAAAGGTCTTCTCCTTATTGTGCAAATGGAAGCGTATTATTTCAAGCACAAAGAGAACAAAAAGAATTTTCAAAAATTGTGTTTGTTGTTTAAGTGTATAAAGTCGTCATACAATCCCCGGTTTTTAAACGTCTATCACTATGGAAGACGAAAGGCAAATTACACTGGAAAGAATATTTCCCACCTAGGCTATCTCTCCTGAGAAAGTTTTCTCCCTGATAACCATCCCCTCTCATTTGGAGAAGATTCTCAAGAGTTATGAGATATTAGAATTCAAGTTGGTAGAAAGTATTTTCATATCCTGGTTTCATGTGTAGTTCTTAAGGTTATAATTAGTAGACTTTTATCCATTAATGTCTGTCATAATTGTTAAGTACTGTGATGGTGAGTTTTGTAACTATTCATTGCTTTTTGTCTCCAAAACTGTTTTAGTCTTTGTTTTGATATTTAACTCTTTCTTTTCTCCAATTCCTCATTTTCTTAGGATCCAGTTCAAAATAATGTAGAACTGGTGGCTCTTGTGTAGTTTTTAAAATCAGTTATGGGGAGGGAGGGAAAAGGTGAGTGTACACACTGTGGGGAGAGGATTAGGATTTTTCTTCATATCACCACTGGCACTGAGGAAGCTATGTAGACCCAGGGGTGAAATTCAGCAGGTTCTGGAGAACCGGTAGCAGAAATTTTGAGTAGTTCGGAGAAATACCACCTCTGGCTGGCCCCAGAGTGGGGAGGGAATGGAGATTTTGCAGTATCCTTCCCCTGCCACACCCACCAAGCCACACCCACAGAACTGGTAGGGAAAAATTTTGAATTTCACCCCTGTGTAGACCCCTCGACCCCTCAAGTACTGCTTTGGCTACAAATGATAACAATACCAATGAAAAAAGAGTGGACAAAATTTGTGTCTTCCTTCTATCGTCTAATCTGAGGTTTTTCAACTTTGGAAATTGCATTTCTTTAAAATGTTTTCTTCTCAATGGTTCATATATCAGAATCATCTCTATTCAATATGGATGAAAAAAGTCCATCCAGTATTCTGTGGAGCCCTAAATTAGTTGAATACTATCACAATTAAATCTTGTCAAAAACTGTAAAATTAACTGGTCATAACTGACTTCAATTCCTATTGCTTTCACCAGGAACAAATGGCCTCTTGCATTGAGGTCAATTAATTTTTGTTTCATGTCTATTTGATACACTGCATTTGCTCCCTTCAATATTAAGCTATACCTTTTAATAAATGTTGTGTCTCCAAAAAAATTTCAAAGAATTACCGTATTTTTCGGAGTATAAGACGCACCTTTTTACCCCCCCCAAAAGAGAGTGAAAACTTGGGTGCGTCTTATACACCGAATGTAGCCCCACCCACCCAGCCACCCCCACCCTTTGGCCTCTGTCTTCCAGCAATTTACCTGTTTGCAGCAAAGAGGGAAGAGCCTGTTAAGACAGGCAAGTCCATAGCAGCTTCCTGACCTACAGCTGATTTGCCATGCTAAAATGAAAGTGAAACTAGCTTGCAAAGAGGCAAATAGCTGGGAGAGACACACAGATTTTTATTTTCTGCTGAACTGAATGCAAGGGGGTAAGTGAATAACTATGTCTGTAGAATGTTCAAATTATTAGACTTATTTTTTAAAGACTGCAGGGGTCTCCAACCTTGGCAATTTTAAGACTTGTGGACTTCAACTCCCAGAATTCCACAGCCAGCTTTGTTAGCTTTGCTGGCTGTGGAATTCTGGGAGTGGAAGTCCACAAGTCTTAAAGTTGCCAAGGTTGGAGACCCCTGTAAATCTAGTCAACTTAACAAAATAAAGAAGCTTTTTAAAATAAATGCTTGCTCTGAAGAGGCCCAGTGCTATTGTATCTTCTTTTAAATAATAGAGAATAATGTATATTCCCAGAAATTGTAATTAATTTTAACAGCTCTGTACAAGTATAGTCTGCAAATGTAACAGTGTCCTGTTTAGTATTAGAGTTAAATCCTGACTTACCTTGGAGTAGATCTATTTAAATAATTGGGAGGAGTTAGTGTGACTACATTTAAGAAAACTTTCTAGCATAATGTACATTTCTCCAATTCTTTGCTATTTCTATGGGTCAGGCACACATGCACAGAAATACACAGCAAACAGTGTATATCATCTGTTCTATTTGCTGTTTGCTGTTTGGCAAATTGCTTGGAGGCAGAGGCCTTTTTCCCTTGTTTTCCTCCCCCAAAACTAAGGTGCATCTTATGCTCCGGTGCGTGTTATACTCTGAAAAATACGGTATTCCATCAATTAAGATTTCATCCATAAATGAAATATTGGGATTCTCATGAAATATTATTAAACATTCTGTTGTCTTACCACTTGGAGTTATACTTCTGAAATGCCACAATATTTGGCATTTGGAATAATTTGGAACTTTCACATGCAAAATAAATTGGTTGTTCATAGAACATCTAGGTCATATTCAAGGTGGAAGTAAATTTCCATTGTTCAAGCAGAAACTCACTTGGTTCACTTGGGTTTTCCTTAGAGATAATTACATTTCAGTTTTGCTTGGGTTTCAGACGAAATGACTGGTTGCGTTATGCTAAAGTCTCACAGGTGATTTTAATAACAGAAAAATTTATAATTATTTATGTTATTTGAAAACATCATGAAATTATATATGCCATAGGATGACTTTCTTCCTCTTGCAGGCAATGGGTGTCTACCTCTATGGAGAATTAATGGTGAATGAGGATGCAAAACAACAAGAAATTGCCTATAAAACTTTTGCTACAATCCGTGACCGCATGGATGCATCCTCAGCTAAAGTAGTGGCAGAAATGTTATCTGACAAGGTGATTCTCTCTCCCTCCCCCCCCCCCCGATAATTTAGTTGGGCACTTTCAAAGGCACAGCAGCTGAACCACAAAAAAGCTTATAAATAAACAGAATAATGTTATCAGATCTATTGTATCAAGTCATCTAAAATAGTGATATAACCTTGAATGGGTAAAAAGACTTTTGATGTAATTCTTATAGTATTGAAGAAGAAAAAATCCTTAAATTATCCTTAAATTTTATCAGTGAACAAATGTTTATTTTTTTTTCCTGAATTGACCAATCTCTTCAAGAAAAAAGATAATCCCAACTATGTATCTGTTAAGTATTTGTAAGAGGTTGCGGCAACAGTTCATATGGAATTTATATAAGATTATATGAAAAGCTTCTGTATGGACTGATTTACAAGCCATTTAGTTCTTTTCTCATACTTGCTAGAATCTTTGCTAGAGAGCTCAGTCAACTACAAAATCTTCTGAAATACATACAGTCATTTTTTAATTTTACAATATGCCAACTTTTTACTCCATCCTTTTTAACTTCATAAACATGAAGTATAATGGTTCCAGTGCCAACTTTAATGGGAGTAGGAACATCTTAGAAAAAAAATCTAACAACTAAGAGCGACTTTAGCTTTGATTTACTATCATGCTTTGAACATCGAAAACCAGTTCCAAATGCTTAACAGATATAGAATGAATAACTTTGGTAGTCATAAGGCAAATTTAATTATAAAACACTTCCCTCATCTGTTTAGGACTTCTGGGATGTCATTTTATAATGCATGTATGGGTAATTAATTGGAGTACTTGAAGCATTCCTTCCAGGCCTGCATTCTGTAGGTGCAAATTGGGGGATCTCTCAGGTATGAAAGTTCAATATATGTAAAGTGAAACTTCCAGGATTATGAAATTGCTTCCATAAATCATTTTCAGGAGACGGGTATCATCAATTCTGTCACCTGATTTGTAATCCTGTAACTCTTAAGCATCTTATTCCATATACTATAGAATGAACGGAACTGACATGTCTTGTAGTTTAATACTTTGTAGCTTTTTTTAAAAAGGAGTATGTTGTAAATCAGGGGTCCCCAACCCCCAGGCCATGGCTCACTACCCTATGCGCAACTGGGCCATGTGAGCGGTAGCCAGCGTGCATGCGTCCACAGCTTGACTTGTGGAAACGGCAGGCCGGTGCGCATGAACACATGTGTGTAGCTCAACTTGTGCAGATTAAGCTGTGCATGCATGCATGCTGGCCTGTTGCTCTAAGTTGAGCTGTGCACACATGCATCTACCACGCAGCCCAATTCTCCTTCCCTCCCAACCCACAAAGTTTGGGGACCAGTGTTTTAAATGGTTCATTGTGTGCCTCATATTACCTTAGAATAATTTCATAATCTTCATTAAAGATACTTAATTTACTTGCACACCATTCTAATTGTTTGTAGAGCTGATCTGTAGCACTAATGTATTCTAACATGTGAATGAAATAAATGTGAAAGTTGTTTGTTTTTTAAGTCTCCAGTTCTCGGATAAAATTATTACAGCTGACAGTTTGTACAGATTCCATTCCTGTTTTGGTTGTTTGGGTTCCTGGCATGCTGATTTGTGATTTAAGATTAAAATCACATTGCCAGGGATTACCACATAACCATGACATTACCTTCTGTGGCTTACTTCATGATGGTCTCATACAGCTTCTTGGAACCTGCTATGCTTAAGATACACAGAGAAGCTATTGAAGAACTTCAACTGCTTTTTAAGTATGTTCAGATGGAGACCTCTCTAGTGAGGTGCAGAGCTTAGCTGATTGGTGAACAGTGATTGATTTCCTCTTTGTTCACAGTGGCTAAGTTCTGCACCTGAAGAGAAGGTGAGATGCAAGCCCTTCCTAAAAATTTCACACCCTGATTGCTCCTGCAGTGATTGTATCATAGCAAGTATTTTCACAGACTGCAAATGAAAAGCAATGAAGAGGCCACCCAATCCTTGTATACTTCTGTCTACCAAGAATGAAAACAACCTTTATGGGGGGGAAAAATCCAGGTTCAGTTACAGCCGAGAAATAATCAGCTGCTTTAAAAGAAGTTTGTTATACTTGCTTTTCTTAGCACTTGGATACTAATGTAGTGTATCAGCCCAAGAATGCCTCCTGGATGAGCCTTTTATATATTTGCCTTTAAAATGAACTTAGCATTTAAGCATCCAAGTTGCAATAAGCTGGACAAATTACTATTGTTTCTAATAAATGCTCTTTTCTTTTTGTTGGTATGGGAGCTGCCCCTCGCAGCAGTTGCTGTTCCAGGCTGTTGATGGACCCGTCCTCCAGTGCCTACTGAGCTGATATCAGTTCTGATTTTATATACTGGCTCAGTTCAGCAGGAACAGGAGTCGAGCCCCAAAGCAAAAACCAAAACCAAACAGAAAATCTTTTCTGAGTATACAGATGTCGGTGAAAACTAATGTTTATTTCAAAGCTAGAACAGACTGATATTTTGATGGGAAGCACAAATCCTTATGTGGGCTACCCAGCCACAGTCCTGCAGAAAACACAATGATTAAGTATGTGTAGGTTGCGTCAAGGAATTCTTAACTCAAGCAACAAATTTAATGAGTAATCTCTTGAATGCTTTATTTCTTCCAATGTTTTCAGAAAGGATCGTTGTGAACTTTCTTGTTGTTTTCCTCAAATATATATCCTAGACACAACAACTGTGATAATTGCATAGTTAGAAGTTCCTTACAGCATTCTGGTGTGATTTTTTCCCCTTCTGTTATGGGACACCACAGCCTCCTGCTTTCTCAAATTGCACAGAAGCTGAGAGGAAACCTGATAGTCACAGAACATCAAGTTACCAAGGCTGCAATTCTTTCCCACTGTCTGCATTCAAGAAAAATTAGAGTGGCAGAGACGCCATCTTAAGTGGGGTTGTAAAGAATACTCATCCCGTTTATTACTAACACTTTGCATGCATTCTTTTTCTTTCTTTTTAAAAGTATTGCTTCACTGTGATAGAATAATACGTTTTACCACTGTTTCCATTACAGGAAAGGCAGAGACTTTAACTATATTTGTTACCAAATGCTGGTGGTATTAGAATTTCTTTGAATTTCTGGACATCAAAGGGAGAATTATGTTGCTGTTAAAACAATCAGCTGAAAAACGTTTTATGCAGCCTACGTCTCTTTCTGGAAGGTGACGGAAACCAGGAAGAATAAGTCCTTCATCTCCCTCATAGTAAAATACAATTATGACTGTGAATCCAAGGCCAAAAAGACAAAAGAAATATACAAGGAGCTAAAAACGCTTCAGTCAAGGGAATATTATGTGCTAATTTAAACTGAACCTAATGTGTTTTGCTTAATTAAAGTGAGGATTACTGATTTTTGTTATTGTATAAGGCCCTAACTCAGTCACACTATAATATAGACATAAGTGTTAAGCAATATTCGTGAAATATTGCTCTCCTGTGCCCAATGCTGACTACCAGTTTCACTCAAGGCAATATGATGCAACCTCAATAATCTGTGAATTTGTATCAGCCCCTTCTTTGTAAAACATATTTTGTAAATAAACTGATTATGTAAACATTGTGACTTGAGAGGTTTTATTGCGTGAGACATATCTGTTAACTGTGTGTATATATACATGCTCTCAGTTTTCAATTGTCAGTGGATGTACGGAGTTAAAAATCTGCAGCCATGCCCTAGTTAGCTAAGGGGAGACACTCTATTACCCATGCATGTATCCTGTCAGTGTAACTCTATTTACCCCTTTTTGTCTCTCAAACCAAAGTAATGTTTCTAAATTTTAATCAGCTGAATTAAACTGCTAGCAGTCCTGGATTCAGCTCTGCAGACATCTGGAGCCTGCATGGCCTCTTACTGAGCTACAGCAATAGCTCTTACTGTAGACCTTTTGATGTATTCAAGAAAGGATCCAAACTATTCTTGAATGGAGTTGTGCTCTATTTCACAGCCTTTTGCAAAGGATAATGAAGGAAAAGCAGTTCGTCATTTTGTTATGCCATTGTGAAAGATAACGGGGCTGAGTAAGGGAATTCAGAAAGTAAAACACTACAAAGGAAACAATTGTCTCGTGATTTAAACTAAAGATGATTGTTTTGTCAAATGTAGAACACCATACAACGCCATTAAAAGCTCTGGATAGCATACCTTATTAACAACAAAACCATGAAGAACAAATACAATCCACATCCAGAAGAAATATTTCGGTTTGGGTAAATGTCAATTCTACACTCAAGCATTTGTCTTAAATGTGCATCCACTTCCATCACAGCTTTCCCATTTAAAAAAAATAGACCTCTGTTGACATGTTTGGATATT
Organism: Diadophis punctatus similis; assembly: GCA_023053685.1. Classification (NCBI taxonomy): domain Eukaryota; kingdom Metazoa; phylum Chordata; class Lepidosauria; order Squamata; family Dipsadidae; genus Diadophis; species Diadophis punctatus. The sequence continues at coordinate 57,869,470 of JALIGW010000002.1, read as the reverse complement.
GCTAATTAATCCCCTTTAATGCCAAAGACATCAGACATGCATTCAGTAGTGTTGAGTACAAAGTAACAATTCTTTGATGCTCACAAGATCAATTAATGTAAGTTTAGAAAAGAGAAACTGAATGCCAGTGATTCCTTTTGTTCTGCATTTTAACCCCGTTAGGTGTGTGTTTTGGGTTCTGAATAAGAACTCAAGTTGGCTTTTGTTTGATATAAAAATAAGACCATATAACCTGCCTTCATAAAACGTATGAAGAATATATAAAGTATTAAACGACAGATAGTCTTTAGTGCTTTAGAGCCGAGGTGGCGCAGTGGTTAAAGTGCAGCACTGCAGTTCAAATATCACCGGCTCAAGGTTGACTCAGCCTTCCATCCTTCTGAGGTGGGTAAAATGAGGACCCAGATTGTTGGGGGCAATATGCTGAACTCTGTAAACTGCTTAGAGAGGGCTGTAAAGCACTATGAAGCGGTATATAAGTCTAAGTGCTATTGCTATTGCTTTTGTATATGGACCCGTGTTTCTGACTTAATCCATGGAAGATGAGTGACAATGCATACATTCTTAATCCAAATGCAGGAATTTATGAGAGTGCAGACATTAGGTTTTCTCCGGTTCTTCTCATGCTTTGATAATGATTTTTATTTCTATAGTGTTCTTCCTCCCAAAAAGAGCCCAAGACAGTTTGATAGGTTGGTTATGGAATTTGTATGAACTCTTAGAACCACATATATAGATTTCCCCAATGACAATCTGTCCCTAATCTGGTGCTTCAGGTTTTCCAACAGATATACTCATTGCCACTGTAACTCAGTCCATCCACTTTGCTACTGGTTCCCCCCCCCCCCCTTTCCACCTTTAAATTCATATTAGAGCCTTCTTCAGAGCGCTAGGTCTTCATGTAACGTATCCAAAGTAGGCTAATATGAGTCTGGTCATTATTTTTCATTAGCCAATTAAAGAGAACTATGATTAATAAGAGAGGCTTAATGTGGAAAAGCCAAACCTTTAGCTGTTTGTAAAACGATTTCTTCTCTCTATACTTTAAAACAAAATGACAGTCTAGGGAGAAATCAACTACTGAAGGATTGCTGCTTGCCAATTGAAAGTTGGTTAGGTTGCTTGTGGGTTGGCAGGATGGCAATGGGGATGCAAGACTTCAGTCACAGTTATAGTGTCTGTAGAATGCTGGCCATTAAAAGGGCCTAGTCAGTTTGAGTATACTTAAGCCCTTCAGAAAGCAGCTCAGGGGCTTTTAACACCTTTTATAGACTCAGACAGTCTGTTGAAGGAATACAGCCAGAAAAAGCAAGGGAAACTGTTCTGGCATTTGGTATTAAATGGACCACCGCTGTGCAAATTCCCAGAATCAATGTTAAGATAGCATTTAAATTGCAACTATGAACATGCCTTTTTTAAAAAAAGGGCGGGGGAGGAGTGTCAAATTTTCAAGCATTAGGCAGCTTGATAGTAAACAGGACATATGTGGTTCTGAATTAGGAGCACCTGAGGTACCTCCTAACAGGCTGTTTTTCTAACTTTCCTTAAACTGGCAATCCAAAAATGCACCTTGAGTCCATTAGTGATCTAAGAAAGCTCCACAAGTATTGTTGCAAGAAACAGTATTTTCTAAAATGGAAGAAAAAAGACTGTTATATTCAGTACTTTGAAATGAATGCTGTCCTCAAGGAGACGATGTCGGAATACACTATAAGTGGTCCTTGGCTTACGACCACATTTGGGATGGGAACTTTGGCTGTTACGCATTGGGGTTGTTAAGTGAATCGCATCTGATTATACAAACTTTTTTTGCCACGGTTGTAAAGCGAATCACATGGTCGTTAAGCAAATCTGGTTTCCCCTATTGACTTTGTTTGTCTGAAGCCAGCTGGGAAAGTTGCAAATGGCAATCATGTGATCCTGTTGTAAATATATGCTGGTTGCCAAGCGCTTGAATGTTAATCACGTGAGCGTGGGGATGCTGCGACAATCATAAGGGCAAGGACCATTCCTAAGCCTCTTTCTCCAGCACCATCATAATTGTGAATGGTTGCAAGTTGAAGGATTAAATGTAGAATGATGGCCTTTGTGCAATTCTACAAGTCACATTATTTATTTCCAGGAGTGGGAGGAGCAGGTCCTAATTTGGCAAAGATGTTACATAGTCTAAGGCAGTGGTGGTTGCTGCCGGTTTGGACCGGTTCCCACGTACCGGTGACGGAAATTTCCACCCACTCGCTGAAACGGCAGTGATGGCCGGCTGCCCAAGTCCCCGAACCGGTTCTCTGGTCGCCGCGGCCAGCAAAGAACCCTCTGTTCATGTGCAGAGGGTCATTCGCGTGATGTGACGTGGGTGCGCGAGCGAAGAGAGAGTACGTGTACGAAAAACGCACACTTCCGTTGCGATGCGAACCAGTAGGGAAGGTAAGTGGAACCCACCTCTGGTCTAAGGGGCAGAGAAATCCCTGTATTTCATACAGTAGTGTGAGAAACTAATTTTTCCTAGGTTTAAAGGGCTAGTTGGCAGAATCAAAAACATTAAGGCTTTATATAAATTAAGAGATCCAGAACATCATACTTCAGACACCAGTTACATAGTGCAGGGGGCAGAATGGCTAGATTTTATATATACAGCTCAGCAATCGAATCCTGATGTAGCTCATGTTAATCATTTATCGTGTCTAATGTTTGTGGATACATTTTTTCTCCTGCTTGTTTTTGGAACTCATCCCATCCCTCAAAAAGCATGTTGGCATAAGAACTCCATTATTCCTATGTGGGAGGAGATTTAAATTAGAAGCCTTAGAGGAAATTCTGAAAATCCAAATGCATAGCTTTTAGGAAGTATGTTCTTCTTGTGCATTACAAAAAATGAGAGTGGTTTCCAAACAAGTCTTCTATTTATGAGATTGAGATGACATTCTTAAGTTGCAAATTGGGAGGCATTATGACTTTTTATCCTTGTATGTACAAACTTTTAATAGCAGCTTGTTAGACAGTTCTGCTACGAAAGGAGGATTTTTAAAAAAAAAATTGCACAAATCTTTCCTTGGCAGTGTTCAAAGTCTGCCGCTCAGGAAAGGTCTGTGGTCCATGTAGCCCCAGGAAAGGAAAATACATTTGCTGACTAATGCCACTTTAACAAAATATGATATTTGCTTCCTGTTGAAGAAAAACAAGTTAGAAGAAACACAAGTAGGTGTTTGGTCACTGATCTAATGGAAACATTTGGTTCAAAAGGACTCACTAATAATGATGTGTTTGTAATGAGGCTGAGATGCCACTAAGTGGTATAGCAGAAATAAGCTGCTTGATCAGATTGTAAATGATGGCATCAATAAAGCATGCCACTTTTTTAAACATTTTCTCACAAAGACAAAACAGCTTTACAATGCACTTTTGAGTAACTTCGAAGATACTAATGCAAACGCAGAAAAATCACATGAACGTCATAATATATAGATTACCAATAACAGACTTGTCTCCCAGACTCTTTCAGAAAATGCCCATTGGAAAACAGGTACTTTCTCTCTTTTTATTCCACAATTCTGAATAAGTACTAAGCGCCACATCGGAATTCCTGGAGCAGATCATTTGCTAGCTTTACAGAGCATTGATATTTCACTCCAAGTTGGTTCGCTGTATTTGAGATATGGGTAAGAAGTCCAGTTACATTTGGGATTTCATCGCTTTCAGCTAGAATCTGAAAGAAGTTGGGGGGAGAAATTAAAATTAAATTTAAAAAACTAAAATTAAAATACTACGTCCTGGCCCAGGCAAACATTTTCCTGCTCTCTAGTAGCATGCTAGATAGTTCACAGATATTCACAGACCAAAAGAGAAAGCCTTTTTTTTAAAAAAAGCTCATTCATTCAAAAAAGGACTCCAAACAGGGAAAGGATATTAATGATTTCTCAAGCAGAAGTGTTTGTTCCTGACTAGTTTCTGCTCTGCCCAGTGATTACTCCACAAAGAGGATCTTCTGCTAAATATTTTCAAGAGCTGAGCAGTAGTAAAACGTGCCTAAGCACAGGATTTTATTTAATTCAATGAAGGTTGGGAAAAAAAACCCCATTACTGTTGTCCCTTTAGTCAAAACCAGTTAATCGTTTCAAATTGCTAGATCAGACTACAATTCCCATTTCTGATCTATGATTACTATCTCGAGTGATGGGAGGTATAGCCAAACACATCAACAAAGTACCATGTAAAAAATTGAGACATATATAAGTGACTTAATTTTTTTCAGTACAGGAATTGTAATATTTTGCTATTAGGGGGAAAAAACTTACGTATGCAATCAATTCTCTGGCTATGGTGTGTCCATTAGGAGTAAATAGCACAAAGCTGATAATCAGATGCGTAACAATATGTTTAGTTGCAGAATGATTTACACTGGTTTTGCTGCTGAATAAAGTTTGTAGGTCTGCAACAGAAATGGTTGGCATCCTTGAGAGGCTTGTCAGATAGTCACATACAAATCTAGCTTCTACCTGTTGAAAATAATTGGAAGGAATAAAGTCATATTCATTTCATGAAATTTGCAGGAAAGTACAGACTGGATTCCTAGGCTGATAACAGGGGAAGTAATGGAGTGGAGAAGGGAAGGAGACAGTGGGCCAGAAGAACAAAGACACAAAAGATTTTTTTAAAATTGTCTCTTTAGCCTTGAAAAACTAAAGCACTGCAGGCCGTGATCCAGAATTTGACCTTTGGGGGGGCGTGAGGGGGGGTAATAAAAGGAAGTGGCAAAATCCACAGAGCAGAATGAAGGTAGATTGTTATATTGTGGGGGAAAGAACAGAAGGTTCTTTGAGGGCTCACCACAATGCTACAACTACAAATCAATTAAACTCCATGCAATCTGACCTCTTCTGATAAAAAATTCTGATAGGAATTCAAACGTTTGGCTTCCTCTTAGTATTGTGGTCAAAAAGTTTCCCTCCCCACCTTTTTACCTCTTCAAGCAGCCAGAACAAACAGCTTCTGGAGCCAAAATGGAAGCAAAATTTGATGGTCGGTGCATTAAAGGAAATTATTGGCCAGATATAAATTAAAATATTTACTACATAAAAGCCATGTCAGGGATAGAAAAGAAATAAAAAGCAATATGCAAATCTCCTGCCTGCTGGCCTTAACCTTTATTTTAAGCAAGTGATTTCCTTATTCACTGTATTTACATATATAATATATATATTATCCTGTTTGTCTTTATCTCAAAGTTATTTTTAAACACACAGTCCACTCCTTTTCTATTGTCAATCACTACATAGTATTGGATGAAATGTGCCCAAAGTCAAATATTTACATATATAACATATTTATCCCTGCCACCATCTAATACAGATTCTTGGTGACTCATAACATAAAAACACAATGATAACATTTGTTAAATAAAAACGACAATCAAAACAGGCAACCCCAAACTCCAAAAGGCAGATGGTATCAGCCCATAACCAACCTACGAGACCCAGCTTGGTATAGTATTTAAGGCACCAGGCTAGAGACCAGGAGGCTATGTGTTCTAGTCCTGCCTTAGGCATGCAAGCCAACTGAGCAACCTAAAGATTATAGTGGCTGAAATCTACACTGCAGCCCTCTGCTTTTTTGTGACCTACTTTTCTCAAGAAATAAGATTATTCAAAGGTAGCCAGAACAAGGAAGTAGCCAGCATTGGTTTCTTGAACTTCTGAAGGATGTAACAGAAACCACCTACATTCATGGCTAGATCCACGTTGGAATTTGCATTAGTGGGCAAAATACATTTAGATCTGGCAGCAAGACCAAGGCCATGGATCAGCCTTCTTGAATATCTGCTTCTTTCCAATCAACTAGCCTTCTTAAACAGGATAGAATACAGCCATGTTGCTCAGAAATAATCATGGTTAACTCAATTGTCATACCAATTATTCATAACACCAATGTTTTTAGAAACCTAGAAGAGAAAGGCTTAAATACACACATAAGTTTCAGTTCCCTGATAATGCTGACCCACATTCTCCAAATGGGATAAGAGAGACCAACATTAATAGACAATGGTATTGAAGATGGAATATATATTCTTTATTTTATCTATAAAATGCTGTGTAGAAACAACTACACAGAAGAAACAACTATAATAAGCAAGCAGGCAGATCATAAAAACCAGTGACAATTTATCTAGTTTCTTTCAAAGATAAATTTTCTGAGTAAATTTTCTGAAACTTAACTTTTGTTTGACATTTAAATAGAATTGTGGTCTTACACTAAGTAACAAATCGAAGTAGCCTTGCTATAAACCATATTATCTGAAATGCTTGATATAAAGTACTCAGATAATGTAAGTATATACAGATTTAACTTTTAACTCAGGATAATTTCCATATCCAGTAATTTACACAGAAATTCATTTCTAAATTTAATCTTCTATAAAGTTTCTCATATGTTTCATGACACTTTCATTCTGTTAGTCTGCTCAAGGATTAAATATATTCCTTTTCTTTGTGGAAATTGCTGCAGACATTGGGGGTTGTTTTTTTTTGTTAACCTTTTATCCTTAATTTCTTAGGCATCTGTGTTGCAACTATAGAAAAAGAAACGTGGGATGGAAACTATTTACTGTAAAATGTTAAGTTAGGACATGAGCAGTTACAGAAATTAAAGGTGCAAATGGAACCCTGACAATAATTTAATGAAAGGGGACTTGGGAAGTAAAGGAAGTGCCAAGTAACATTAAAAGAAGTCACAAATATTTTGTGGTTCTAACTGTTGTGCTATTTTCCACCAGCGAAAGACCACCTTAGATTCTGTTATTACTAGTACCTCTTTCGCAATTATATATTTAATACTATATTTCAGTAAAGTTGTTCCCATTCAAGGAGACTTTCTATGTATATTCTAATGTATATTAAGCATAGATGCCATAGAAGGGCAATCAAAACATAAATATTAATAACTGTTGTGTAAGCTATCCTTGAGAGAAGCACTGGAATGTTCAATTGTCACCACTACATAGATCACCTGAAAATTGCTTATAGCAACTTGACTGACTTAACTGTTCTCTGGCCTTGAGCCAATGGACCACCCAACTGTCAGCTCTCTCAGAAATGTGAAAGAGATAAAACTAATGAGAATGGATTTAGGAAGGAAAAAGAAAGAGAAACACTCTGCTTTAAACCAGTGTTTCAGTTGTATAGTAGAATGCAGGACAAGTAGTCCTTGAATTACATCTAGTTGTTCAATGACTGATCAACCTTACGATGGTGCTGAAAAACATGGATTTACAATTGCTGGCCAGGAAGTCTTTAACCGAGTAACCACCAGGAATCACTACCAGGCTTTTGTTAGGCCATCTCATTCTCATTTATCCAATCCTTTAAGCCACTGTTATTTTCCATTCCTGAAGACTGCTCTAGCCTTTAAAAGAAAGCTAATGAAGGATGCTTTAGCAATGATTTCTGAGCTGTGTTGCAAGCATTGTCACAAAAATATCTGCTTTGTTTTTCAAAACATCATTTATTATCATAACTAGAATTTCTTACCATTATTTGAGTTCTCTGCCGATTCATGTTGTTTGGACTATAGTAAAATACCAAAAGCCACAACAAGTTAGAGGATTCTGCTTGTGACAACAGCAACTGCTTTGCTGCAAGATCAGCCCATTCTCCAAAGTGAATCAACAAAAACCAGTTGTTGAAGAGTTCGTCCAAAGACCTGGAATAACATCAAAATGTGCATTAGCCTCTCTATTTACAGTACAGTGGTACCTTGGTACTCATCGTTAATTGGTTCCAGGAGCCGTGATGAATACCAAAAACAATGAGTACCAAACATTTTTTTTTCATAAGGAATAGTGCAGTGATTCACAAGACACTGATAAGTTCTACCTTGTGTGTTGAGTTCCAAACAAACGATGAGTACTGCGACAAAGTTTTCATGTCAAAATAGGCTGAGTATCAAATTCAATGAGTTTCAAAGCAGTTGAGTACCAAGGTACCACTCTATTGTAATATGACTTAAGTTCTCAGAAGGCTCTAAACTGAAAGTATTAAGACTAGCAAAGTTTTTTATTTGAAGATCAGTGGGAACAGTAATATGCAATAGAGCTAATTTTACACTAACGAAAATAATGCATTGAAAATAATAGTTTGTTTCCCATACATGGTAGCAAATTACAAAAAAGATCGCTCACAATCTTTAAAAAAGAAGAAAGGAAACCCTACTGCTTACTCAGAGCCCTTGACCTCTACTGTCGTTTTGAGCATTCCAGCAAGGTGGTCTAAATGCTGATATACACTATTACCAGGCAAATCTAAAAAGAAACATGAACACCAGTATTAGGCATATTTTGATGGAAATATGGAAGAGAAATATAAGCACAACAAAATATTGTTTGCTTACTGAACTCATATTAACTCAGGATTAATGAAAAAAATGGAAGTGAACTTACCTGAAGGAGGTTTAAGGAGAGCCATCACAAGTGAGTGTGGATTATGAGGAAAATAGGCCTTCAGTGGAAACTTATGCTGAAATGAAATTATTTTTTAAAAAAAATTCTAGTTATCTTTTGGACCTAAATCAATTTATGACAATTTTTAAAATTTGCCATAAGAGAAGATATGCATCTAAAGCACAAAAACTGCTTTCTGTACTTAAGGAAACCAACATTCCTGGTTAAGATTATTGCAATGCCATATATATGTATATCACAACTCCTCAATGAACTTTTAATTACATTTTGAAATTCTGACCATTGTGATTATGTGATCAAAATGCTGGCCAACCTGCATTTACAATGCCCTCTTACAGTACGAATACCTGCACAGAAATAGGTTCTTTAGAAGAGACTGAATAATTGGTCATTCAATTCTCTCTGTGACAAAGTTTTTTAAAAAGGTTTTCTACAAATATGTAGTAGCATGGGGTAAGAAATGCTATTTTAATATGCAGCTTCTTTCAAGTAATCTTTCTGCATGATTTGGGTTATGAAGTATACAACCAGTAGTTGATGTTCACCATGGTTGGGGAAAGCTACTTTAAAGCATCAGTATCCATTTAATGGGATCGTATGAATCCATGTGAACTACTTGATTAATAAAAAAACAATTCTGCAACAGAAGCAAACAGCAACAATTGTTTAGAAATCCCACTTCAAATATTTACCCGAATTAGGGTAAATCAAAACATAATGACACATACGACTCATTGTTTAAAAATACAGAGAGGTACATGATGAGATGAAAACATTATACTTCCTTGTTCTGTAACATATGTAAATCAAGATAAGAAATCATAAGTTTTTTGTTAAATGAAAGTTGTGAAGGAATTGCTACTTCACTGAAGATGCTTGTAAGGCAGCAAAAAATAAAGAATTCTTTCAACACATGATTAACTTAAAGAATTTATGCCATAAATAGTTTTTAAAAGGATTAAGAAAAGAAAGCTTTATCCTTTATCAATGATTATCAGAAAGGACAAATCTTTCAATACCTGATGGTAGGAAACAAATCAACATGGGGAAGTAATTATATGACTAAGACACTGACAGCTTAGGCTAAAGCAGCCAAAAATTATTTTATTTTCATTCATTCTGCCTTTAATTGTGCCACATGATAATACTGCAAGCAAATATGCTTAGTAAATATTAAAATGTACTGTAAGTACATATTAAGGAGCTGGTAGAAGCCATGATGAAATCATGTGCATCATCAAGATATCACACGAATAATGCAAATTAAGTGATTGGATCAGTCATGTCATGATGCAAATGATTTAATTAGATCACATGCATAACTGTGACCTGTGTATTGTCACTTCCCCCCATGTCTCTTCTCATGGATACCCATGATTACATAAATTATCTCTTGCTCTAAACATATTAGGAAGCTTAGGTTATGCTGTTAAGGCACATGCTAATAGTTTATTCATACAGTTTAGGAAACCCTCAAATATTCTGCAGTACTATATCAGTGATGGTGTCTCGGGTTTCGCATGTCAGAAATTTGGAAAATGTCTAACTGGTGTGTCATACACACTCCCCCAACAAAAGAGAAATAATTCTCTATCCCCCTTCCCCCCAATCTAGGCCACTCTGAACAACAGCATTTGGCAGCAGCACCAAAGCTAGGCCCAAAATGGAGCCCAGGCCTTGACTTCAGCCTTAGGCACCACTGCTGCCACTCAAAAAAGGCTATTTTGCACCATTCTCCAAGGCAGACAAGGCCCAGTGCTCCCCAGGATCTGCTGTGCGCTGCTTACCTTCAGGCAGTGTTCTCTTTCTGTTGACAGCCCCTACCTGAGGCCTTCATTCTTAAAGCGGCTTCAGGGAATGCTCTTCCATGGCCTCTGTAGCCTCAGAAAAGCATGCAAAAGCAGACCTCATTTTCTTATGATTTTTGAGGCTCTGTACACTTCACAATAGCATACCCCATTCTCACATGGCCTCTGTAGCCTCCAAAAATCACAAGAAACCAGGCATGCTTTTGAGAAGAGATGTTATCAGGTGTTTGTGAGCACGGATATGTCACCCAAAATGTTCATGACATGTCACCTTTGACACGCATCATAGTTTTGCAATCACTGGGTCAGTCTGTTCATGGGTCAGTCTGTTCATGACTAAAGCATAAATAAATAAAAATCCAGAAAGCATTCCTGTCTGCCTGCATACCATACCAATCCCAGATTTTCCCCTTAAATTGTAACAGTAAAAGTAAAAAATTGCGTAACTAAAATGCCAAAACATATTATTAATATTGAACATATTAAAAAAAGCTTAACAATGAAGCACATAAATAACAAAGTGATTAACACAGTTGGCTTCTGGCTATTTAAAGGGTGTGGAATTAAGTTTAAATTCTCCACCCAGCTACCCTGTTCATGCCAAGGCAGCAAAATTTGCTGCTGCCATATAAGCAAACTTAATGGGTGTGGCACCTATACATATTAACTTAGACAGCTGCAATTTTACTCCTAATTCATACCCTTTGGAACTCAGAAAAATATTTAATTACAATGCTAATTAGAATTAATTACTGCATCATTTGCAAGATGAATAACCACTGATCAATAGGCCTCCCTCACAACATGGAAAAACCACTGGAGCATCTACTAAAAGAAATTTTTGAGCAGAGGAAATCAAGTATTTGTGTGGCCCAAACTTAAATTTTCACAGCTACTTTAACTGACTAAAGCAAAAAAGGAGCAATTTCAAAATTATTATAGAGAGTAATACAAACCAAAGGAGTTTTATGTCAAATGAGGTTAGCTACAAATCAATGAGGTGATTTAATTGTTCATTATGTAAATCCAAGGAACAAAAAGGTCATCTGAATGCAAAAAAAATTAACATCTTACTTCATATTAAAACAGATAGCTGTGCTTTATCCTAGATCAGTGATGGCGAACCTTTTTTGGTTCGTGTGCCAAAAAGGGGGGGGGATGCGTGGGATCACGTGTGTGCGTGCCCACACCCATAATTCCATGCACCCCCGCGCATGCGCGTATGACCCCCCACTCCCAGCATGCAACGGCACGCCCATTTTTTGCTCTCTCCAGGCTTCTAGGAGCCTGGGGAGGGCGAAAACTGCCTTCCCCACCCCCTCTGGAGGCTGGAAACAGCCTGTTTCCTGACTACCAGTGGGCCCAGAAGGCCCGAAAATCAGCCAGCCGGTGCGCACATGCGCGCCGGACCTGAGCTCGCGTGCCCACTGATATGGCTCCGTGTGCCACTTGTGGCACCCGTGCCATAGGTTCGCCATCACGGTCCTAGATGATGGACCAGTAAGATTCTCTATAAGTTATAAAGACGCATCTAAAGTTTCCACACCATGCTCAATTACACCTGCAGTGAAATAAGTCGTGAACGTTGATATTAGCTAAGTAACATGTAGATTGACAGATATTTATTGGCTTTGTGTCTAATTTAAATTTGATATCATTTAAAATTCTGAAATGGATGTTACCAACCATTTACTGCAGTCTAAAGGTATTATTTGGGTTGTTATACTTGTCCACCAACCTGAACTTCAAAATGATTCTTTCGCCCTAAATTTTGAAGCATTTCATTTTTAAAAAATAATGAAAAAGCAACTTGACTAACCTGCTTATTATTCTCATGGTAAGCTTGAACAAAGCACTGTGTAAACACCTGCATTACAGTCATTATTTCTTGAGCTCCATCAGTTTCCAGCAGTGCATTCCTGAGCAGTGAAAAGTTTAATTACGACAGGTCAGATTATGGGTGTGCCAATCACAGAGTCGTTAATTGAGAGAAGGAGGCGAAAAAATACCCAAACAAGAACATTCTTCCCATGCTTCAACGTTTGGGCTTAACTCATCTAGCTTTTAGACCGCTTGGGAAGTGAAGAAAACCCCAACTTCACTTTCCTTGCCCTTGAATATGACTATATTAAAAACCTATCTATTACTGCCGTTAGAAGAAATCCTTCTGATGATGTTGGAACATAGTTTTTCAACTGCAAACTATATGATCTACTATATCTACTATGATTGAAGTACACATGTAAGTGTCTTAGTTACAAAATCTCACACTAGAATATGTGTGTAAAATTAAACAAATGGTGAAAATGGCAATAGAAAACATTCCTGTGCATCCCGTTACAATATTCTTTCATTTCTCTTAATCCCCGATATTTTAGATATACTGGCTTTGGAAGCTGGAAGTGTAATTAATTTAATGAGTCAATAAGTATATTTTTGATGTGCAGCTCCACAAATCCTCATCAGCAATTTCATATAGAAACGATGAAAGTCTTGGATAAACTCTGTTTTACCAGTCTCACTAATTTACCAGTCTTTCCAATTCTGTAACTATGAATGCTTGGGAAAGGAAAATGACTGGTTCTAGTGGAAGTAACCATTAAGTGAATATAACAGAGGGAGGGGGGAAGAATAGAAATGTTCGTGTTTTCTGAACAAGAGTTTGCATTTCTAATGCTCAATTCCCAAAAATGGCTGCTATCAACATTCTATATGGTACACCTTTACTCACAAGATGATCTGCTTCTAATCCACTCATTCAGGGTTTAAGAGTCAAAGAGTCTAATGATCAATAAGAAGTACCTTAACCATTTAAAATAAATTGATTGCAACAGAAGAGCATGCCATCAAAATAATCTAGGGCAGTGATGGCTAACCTTTTTGCTGTCGTGTGCCAAAAGCGGGGGGAGCGTGCGCATGCGGGCCCACACCCATAATTCAATGCGCCCCACCCCTTGTGCATGCGCGCACGACCCCCACGCACCCCTGCTTTTGGCATGCGATGGCACGGTGGGTTTTTCGCCCTCCCCAGGCTCCAGAGGCTTTATAGGAGCCTGGGGAGGGCAAAAACAGCCTCCCCCCCCCGGAGGCCCGTTTTGCTCTTCCGGTGGAACCGGAAGTCCCGTTTTTTCGCCCTCCCCAGCCTCCAGAGGCTTTCCTGGAGGCTGGGGAGGGCAAAAATGGCATCTCCCACCCTCCAGAGGCCTTCCGGAGGGCAGAAACGCCCTCCCAGAGCCTCCGCGCAAGCCTTTTACTTACCTCAAACGGGCCGTGGAGACTCCTGGGAGGGGAGGGGGCGTGGCCAGCCAAAAATCAGCTGGCCAGAGCGCACATGCACGCTAGAGCTGATCTACAGCAATGGCTCCCGTGCCGGCAAATATGGCTCCACGTGCCTCCTGTGGCACACGTGCCATAGGTTCGCCATCATGGAACTAGGGAAAGGGATTATGCAAGTCTCTGCTAATAAATCAGCTCTGTTCAGCTGCATAACTTATCTAATTACCATAGAGAGATAAATAACTAAAAGCAATTTTCCTTTGCACTACAGAATTAGCAATTTGTTTCAGATTCTTATTATTTTAATTATAAGTAATATAAATTCACCTTTGCATACAATTTGATTCCCACTAAGATCAGAAAGACATCAATGTAATTTTTTCTGAAATATTGTGAGTTGTCTGTCACTCTCTTTTGGGGGGATTATGTTTAAAATAATCCAGTCTAATCTTCAGCTCTTAGTTTTCCATCTAAATCCTATTAGGTCAGATCCTGCTTGATTTCTGAATTAAATAAGACTACGCTGGTGCAATTAAATTGTTTACATTGTATTTTTATGTAAGTAATAGCAGAATGTAAGATTAAGTCAATCCTAAAAACTATATGTTATAAAAGAATCTGAAGCAGTTTTGTGAAAGTCGATGTGGCACAGCGGTTAGAGGCAGGTACTGCAGGCCACTTTAGCTGACACTGATCCGCAGGTCAGCGGTTCAAATCTCACCGGCTCAAGGTTGACTCAGCCTTCCATCCTTCCGAGGTAGGTAAAATGAGGACCCAGATTGTTGGGGGCAATATAAATATACATTGCTTACTGGTGTAAACTGCTTAGAGAGTGCTTGCACTGTGAGGTGGTATATAAATCTCACAAAATAAATAAAATAAATAAACCATTGCAAAAATTCATCAAAAAAGTTCTGAGGCCATTATGTAGAAAGTAATGGCTTCAGGTTAAGATATATTAAAGATATCCATATGTCTATACCAGAGGTGGGTTCCTGCCAGTGCGGTTAATAGCTGTTGTTCGGCGCAGAGCCGAAGACGCTGCTGCCGTTCGCGGCGCGGGGGCTTTCCCCGGGCGCTGCCGCCGCCCACATGGACACCGCAGTTTGTGTTGTTTTGCCCTTTGCGCATGCGCAAAGCGTTCTGCATGCGCAGAGGGCAAAAGAACGCAATTGGCAGCGTCCATGCGGGCGGGGAAAGCGCCCGGGGAAAGCTCCCGCGCCGTGAACGGCAGCAGCGTCTTCGGCTCTGCGCCAAATAACAGCTATTAACCGCACTGGCAAAAACAGGCAGGAACCCACCTCTGGTCTATACATACACACATATATACAAATCTTGACATGTAATAATTCATTCTATTAAATATGTATCTATCATATTCAAACAACTGTATATGATCTAATCATTTTAAATAGTTCTTCCTCTCACTTAAATTACATGCAAACTTACTTTAAAATTTCATCAATAGTTCTGAAGACAGCTGGATGACATGCAGCTCGGTGCTGCAAAAAAAAAATTGAGCAATTTAAAATCTTCTAGGGAAAAAAAGTTATGTTTTCAACAATAAGAAGAAAAATGAATTGTCATCAGGTTGGTTTAGCCTCACCACCAAAAAGTATTTTTCTTCCAAATAGTGACTTTAAATGGCAAATGAAGCTGGCAGTAATAATAATCAAATATAATATTTTATTAAGTACATACATAAAAAATGAGAAATGTATTTATCATAAAACAACCCCGTTCAAAATGTTTATTTTATTATGAACTATGCTCCAATTTAATAAGACATAGAAGGATGTCAGTGTTTTATGTTCCACTAGAGCAGAACTCGATGCCAAGTTCATAAAAATTGGAACAAACCATTTCTTCCTCTTTTTTTTTTAAATGTTAGTGCTATAAGCCTAAATGGGACAGTAATCCATGCAGAGACCTGCCATCCAAGCTATAGAACAAATATTGAGAGGGAGAGGTTAGTGTCTGTCTATCACTTGCCATAATAAAACAATTATTTACGACAGAGGAACTATGATTTTTTAAAAGAAAAATTATCTACAGGTAATTCTTGGCTTACAAAGGAAATTGAGACAGCATTGCTAAGTGGTGTGGTTGTAAAGCACAATGTCATGTGACTGTTGTTTAGTGATAACAGTTCAGGCAGTTCCAGGTACCATTGTTAAGCAAGAGTATAATATTAATGGATATACAAAGATATACGTTTTTCTAAAAAAGTAGAGAAACTGGATGAAAGTTAATCATGATAAGGCGTTAAAATCCCTAATCATCGTGTTCAGCAACAATGCCTAAAGAAAGTTTCTAAGTGCATTCAAGTAAATTTATGGAAAAGTATCTTTTGAACTTCTTTGTTTAAAGGATTTAAAGGGTTGAGAGGATATATACAGAGACATGGGATGCAGAGACTGCACACGTGCGCTGTTCTACTCTGTTCAGCTAGAGACTAAACAAGACTTTGCAAAGTTGAACTTAAGATAACCCATATAGTAGTTTAACTCTTCTAGCCTTGTAAGGAAGGCTAAACAAAATTAGCAAGTGGTCCAGAGGTGGGTTCCTCCCGGTTCTATAGAACCAATAGTAACTTGGCAGCCTGGGTTGCCAGAACCGGCAGCGACCAAGGCCTGCCACGCCCCCAAGCTGGTTTTCCTAGTGGCGCCATCTTGTTTTTAGCTTCTGTGCATGCGCAGCTTTTTTTAAGTACTGCACATGCGGGGGGCCCCCCAGCGCATCCCTGAGCAAACCGGCAGCAAAGAAAAACGGAACCCACCCCTGAAGTGGTCTAAGATCACCTTTTGAGGAGCAAGCTTCATTAGATGTGTTCTGCCCCAGCAATTTCCATTTTCTATTTTTTTAGGAGAGACTAGTTTTGAATGGAAGTGTTATTATGAAACCAGTATCACTGTTTTGTAAAACATTATTAGGCTCCTCCTATTTGATGAGTACTTGATCCCAGGTTTTCTTAGCTTAATTACAGCATTTTATCTACTATATTTATTTATTTATTTATTTATTGGTATTTCTTATATGCCGCCCAACTCCCGAAGGACTCCGGGCGGCGTACAACAGTAAAAATACAAGAAACCAATATAAGCATTTAAAACAAATATAAAAATTAAAAAACCATAATCTTAAAAACATTTAATCAATTCGACTTCATACATACTTGGGGGTGAGCTCAGATGGATTACGCTCCACCCCCTGCCTGCAGGAAAAGCCATGTCTTAACAGCTTTCCGGAAGGCCAGTAGGGTGGGGATAGTTCGGGTCTCTGGGGGAAGTTGGTTCCAGAGCACAGGGCCTGCCACAGAGAAGGCTTTCCCCCTAGGGCCCGCCAGGCGACATTGCTTAGCCGATGGGACCTGGAGGAGGCCAACTCTGTGGGCCCTAACCGGTCGAAGGGAAGTGTGAGGCAGAATGCGGTCCCGGAGATAACCTGGTCCTAAGCCATGAAGGGCTTTAAAGATGGTGATCAACACCTTGAATTGGACCCGGAGACCGATGGGCAACCAGTGCAGCTGGCGGAGTACAGGTGTCACGTGGGTGTACCTTGGCACACCCACCACAGCACGCGCAGCCGCATTTTGCACCAGCTGAAGTCTCCGGATACTCTTCAAGGGTAGCCCCATGTAGAGCGCGTTGCAGTAGTCCAGGCGCGAGTGACAAGGGCATGAGTGACCGTGAGTAGAGCCTCCTTCTCCAAGTATGGCCGCAACTGGTGCACCAGGCGAACCTGTGCAAAGGCCCCCCTAGCCACAGCGGAGAGATGGTGATCCAATTTTAGCTGTGGATCTAGGAGGACCCCCAAGTTGCGAGCCTGATCCGAGGGGGTCAGTTTCGCTCCCTCGAACGTCAAGGAGGGACAATTGTCATGGTCCTTAGGAGGCAATATCCAAAGCCACTCAGTCTTGTCGGGATTAAGTCTGAGTCTGTTCCTCCCCATCCAGATCCTAACGTCGTCCAGGCACCGGCACATTACATCAACTGCCTCTCTGAAATCAGACGGGGTGGTGATGTACAGCTGGGTGTCGTCAGCGTACTGGTGGAAACGCACCCCATGCTTGCGGATGATCTCACCCAGCGGTTTCATGTAAATGTTAAACAGGATGGGCGAGAGAACCGACCCCTGAGGCACCCCACATGATAGGGGCCTAGGGGACGATCTCTGCCCTCCTGTTAACACCGACTGCATCCTGTCGGTGAGATAAGAGGAGAACCATGGTCGATGGTATCGAACGCCGCTGAGAGGTCAAGTAGCACCAGGATGGAGGAATTACCCCCATCCCGGGCCCGCCAGAGATCATCCATCAGAGCGACCAAGGCAGTTTCTGTACTGTAGCCGCGCCTGAAACCTGACTGATAAGGATCTAGATGATCTGTTTCATCCAGAAGTTGCAGAAGCTGAGTAACCACCACCTTCTCCACAACTTTCCCCAAAAAGGGCAAGTTGGAGACAGGACGATAGTTCTTCAAATCAGTTGGATCCAGGGAAGGCTTCTTCAGGAGGGGTCTCACCACCGCGGCTTTTAACGACTGCGGTACGGATCCCTCCCTCAAAGAAGCGGTGACCACCGCCTGGATCCAGCCGCATGCCACCTCTCTGCTGGCCGAGACCAACCAGGAGGGACACGGGTCCAATAAACAGGTGGAGGTACCCATCGCCCCCACAGCTCTGTCCACATCTTCAGGAGAAACAGGCCCAAACTCTTCCCATAATGGTGGACTAAGACTAGCCCCTGTCAACTCTATGGACTCTGCCCAGCCAGAGTCCAGGTTCGACCGAATCTGAGCGACTTTATCCGACAGAAACTCAGTGAATTCCTCAGCTCTGCCTTGTAAGTGTTCCTCGCTCCCCCCTTTAGCAAGGAGGGAGCGAGTCACCCTAAACAAGGCGGCTGGGCGAGAATCTGCGGACGCAATAAGAGCGGAAAAATAAGATCGTTTTGCCGCCCTTATCGCCACTAAATAAGATCTGATGTAAATTCTTAATAGTGTTCGGTCAGGCTCGGTTTTACTGGCTCTCCAGCGGCGCTCTAGACGTCTCTTCTGGCGTTTCATCTCCCGGAGCTCCTCGGTGAACCAGGGAGCTTTCCGGGATCCACTGCCACGGAGAGGTCGCTTAGGCGCAATTCGGTCTAACGCCCCTGATGCTGCGGTGTTCCAAGCAGCCACCAGGGAGTCAGCCGAGTTGTGTACCAGGGTTTCAGGTATTTCCCCAAGCTCCCTCTGGAATCCTTCCGGTTCCATTAGGCGCCTGGGGCGGAACCACCTAGTCGGTCCCGCCTCCCTGCGGGGGAGGAGTGGGGCTGCGAAATCCAACCTCAGTAGGAAATGATCTGACCATGACAGTGGGGTGATGACTATGTCCCTGATCTTCAGATCATCTCTCCACTGCCCCGAAAGAAACACTAAGTCGAGCGTGTGACCGCCCTCATGAGTCGGACCCTGGATTACTTGGGTCAGGTCCATGGTTGTCATGGAATCCATGAACTCCTGAGCCACCCCAGAGGTTTCGCCAGCCGATGGCAAGTTGAAGTCCCCCAGGACCATAAGCCTAGGGAACTCAACTGCCAAGCCGGCTACTGCCTCAAGTAGCTCAGGCAGGGCCTTACTAACGCAGCTGGGAGGCAGGTACGTTAAGAAAAGGCCCACCTGTACCCCTAAGTCCAACTTCAAAAGGAGCGTCTCACACCCAACAATCTCCGGGGCAGGGATCCTACGAGGATGCAGATTTCCGCGCGTTATATAAAATGGGATTGTATAAAAATGGGATTCCTTCTTTACAAGCCTGTGGTGGCGCAGTGGTTAAAAGCAGGACTGCAATCTGAACTGCTAGTTCAGCAGTTCAGCAGTTCAAATCTCACCAGGCTCAAGGTTGACTCAGCCTTCCATCCTTTCGAGGTGGGTAAAATGAGGACCCAGATTGTTGGGGGCAATATGCTGAACTCTGTAAACCGCTTAGAGAGGGCTGTAAAGCACTATGAAGCGGTATATAAGTAAGTGCTATTGCTATTGCTATTAATTTTTTTGTACTCTGAATTACTTTTTAGGATGGGAGTGCCATATTTACATGGATGTGATTCCATTGCTCCGTATCATTTTCTTCCTTTTTTGACAGCATTACCAATTATTTAACTGCTATCTTGTGTCTCACAGCACAATCTAAGGCTGAATACAGCCAAACTAAATTTATCACATTTCCTGTAAAATCTTTTTCTAGTATTTACATTACAAGAATTTATTTTACGGTTTCCTCACTTAATAACATTTTATGAGTTGAATCTCATTGGTTTTATTATGTTATAATTACTTTTGAATAAAAAGTTTGTTGTTATTTTTACTTCAGTATTGAAAAATCCCTTTTTAAGTTGTAGAAACTGTAACTAAGCTAAAATTAAAAGCGGAAAAGCATAAAGACCCAGAAGAAAGGGAGACAGAAATCCCAACTTTGCAAGTAAAATCCTGATTTGTCTACTTCCTTATAATTTAATTACCCTTATTTTTCTCCTAAAATAGTGTACACTGAAATTCCTCCCTTTCCTGACAAAGCACTTCACTTCCTTTCAATGGAATCATATAGAGAACAACTCCATCCTTTATTCCTCATCTTTTCTAGAAATAAAGTGCTGCTTTTCCATGTGGGTCAAAATGGGGAAGGATAAAACATGCAGAATAGAATAATTTATTCCTTCATCCATACAAGAAGAGGATGATTTTTCCCTTTTTGCACAAAGGAGAATAGTTTTAACTTAATTATGGCTGCCAAATATCAACATGAAGATAGTGATATTTACATCATACAATTCATCTTCTTGGTGCTGCTAATATTTAGTTTCTGGTAAGGATTTTATTAAAAACAATTCCTCTAAAATATTAGTGTTTTAATATAATGTTGTTTTAGATATAGGATAAAAACTTTTCATGTTTCTCTAAAAAATACTTCAACGTGAATAATAGATAAAACTATAGGTTTCCTGGATATATTTATCATATTGTAATGCATGTTAGAAGACAATCCTTATTCTAAAAAATTGGTTCATTTTTTCTTAAAGGCCACCATCATACTGGAAGGACTAGATGGCACCTTTTTCTGTGCCTTTAATTTTCTGCCATACTATTTTATTTCTCATATTAAACTTGTGCCACCTAGTGTTCATAGGAATTCACAGATATTTTTCTCATATTTGTATGTACATTTCAAATTTTTTATCATTTCAAAGAGGATAGATGGATATACTCAGTCAAAAAAGCATTCATTCTACAAATTGCTCTGTTATACATACAGTACAGTAATCCCTCGCTATATCACAGTTCACCTTTCACGGTCTCGCTGCTTCACGGATTTGCATCGTGCATTGTGTTCTGCATTCTGATTGGCTGATTGGTAAAACAGCTTGCCAAGAGCAGTGAAATACACGTGAGGCCAGGGGTGAAATCCTCCCGGTTCACACAGCTCAACAACCTGGTGGCGTTTGCGGCGCGGGGCTTCCCCCACCCGCTTCCCCCGCCCACCTGGATGTCGGCATCTGCGTTCTTTTGCCCTCTGCGCATGCGCAAAGCTGAAGTTACTACTTCACAGATTTCGCCTATCACGGGTTCTTTTTGGAACGTAACCCAAGCAAAAAACGAAGGATCACTGTATATGTAAAAAGGAGAAGGCAGATGATTTGATTTTCAGGTCATCAAGAGTAAGTATTTTTAAAATAGAGTGTTCAATTTTATTTACCACAGTCTTCAAGACTTTCCTAACAGTGTTAATTGTCCTCCTTTTTAATGTTTTGTTGCAAGAGGAGTAGCATTTCTTAAAAAAATAAAAGAATGCTGGAATTCAACACAATGAGTAAAAAAAACCCAAGTAATTGCAGCACAAAAAGAAATGGCAATTCAAATCCTGTTTAGATATGAAGGTCACTGGACATTTTTAAATAAATTACTGTTTCTGGAAACAAGCTGCTTAATTGTTTCTGTGTAATTAAAACATTGTTCTGAGTGTCCAAGCAAAACCAAACTTAGTGATTTAATAATTATATGGAAGCTGTCTCTGAATAATTTTACTATTTATGTGCTCTGCAAATATGATATGCTTTAGAACTTGAATCTAGCAATTCTATATGTGATTAACTGAAGTTTTCTCATGCAGTTTTGGCATTTTATAACATTCCTTTAAAAGAACTTAAGCCTTGCTGCCATTTAGGCTCTAACAAAAAAAGACTAAAGACTTTGGCTAAGAATATTATCCTGAATGTTTATAGGCTAAACTGAAAGCAGAAAATTGCTTTAGCAATATAGAATGAATTAGTGTACTATAGTTCAAAAGCAGCCAAAATCTGACTGTATTTAAAGTGACTTAAGCCCATCAAAATCTGAGAGGTTTTGTTTTATTTGTTTTTGTCAGTCTCCAATCTTATTTGCACTCCACCAACTTTGGCTGATCTCAGAAGTTGAAGAGGGTTGGCCTTCCTTTTATTTAGATACAGGACCACCTGGGAAAATCTGAGTTGCTAGCTAGCTAGCTGAGTTGCTTCTCTCCGGCTGCTTCTCTCTGCTGTAGTGCAGCATCAGCATTTGCGCGGCATCAGCATCCCGCCTCTGTATACTTGCACCAGCCGGTGGCCCAAGGCAGCCCTCGTCTCCTGTCACTTGGGACTCGGAGCGGTAAACGGCGTACGGTCCAGGGAGCAGCCGGAGTTTGCTGTCCATTGCGGACACTAGCTCGGTCCCCTGCAAACTCTCGTCTCTTGAGGAGCCCGGCTGAAGTGCCGCTTCAGCGAGCGCTACTCAAGAGACGAGAGTTTGCAGGGGGCGAGCTAGCGTCCGCAATGGACAGCAAACTTCGGCTGCTCCCCGGACCGGATGCCGTTTACCTCTCTGAATCCCAAGCGACAGGAGACGAGGGCTGCCTTGCGCCACAGGCTGGAACAAATATACCGAGGCAGAATGCTGATGCCACACAAATGCAAGTAGTGCTTTGCTCCCGCAGCTTCCAGCCATCACAACCCGCGCTCCGGCCCATTTGCGCCTCCCCCGCCACAACAGCACCATTATTTCGTTCTGGCTGGCGAGGGCTGCACTCCTTTTTGCACATTTCACCACCTGCAAAGTTGTACATTGCACGTGCCACCCCCTATGGCAGAGATTTCCAGCCCCACCATGGGCCAGTCCCATATTCCAGAGCTGTGGTAGTCACAGGACTGGCCCTTTGGTCATCCCGGAGCAGCTCCTCCACCCGGGTGCAGGAAAAGGAAAAGAAAGGAAAGAAGGAAAGGAGAGGAGAGGAGAGGAAAGAAGGAAAGGAAAGGAAAGGAAGAAGAGGAAAGGAAAGGAAAGAAGAAGGAAAGGAAGAAGAGGAAAGGAAAGAAGGAAAGGAAAGGGGGGAAGGGAGGGGAGGGACTACAGCTCTGGAATATGGGACTGACTTTCCCAACAACATCAGCAAGCCACCGTCAAATAAGCTTCAATTATTTTGTAATAATTACACAACTTTAATAATTTTGTTACAATTAAAACAACCTTTAAATATTTTGTTATGATTAAATAAGCATTTATAATTTTGTTATATTAAATAGGTGCATTTCATATTAATAAAATGGAAGTTCTCTGATCATTATTTTACAAATGCATTTATCTTTTTAAAAGAATTCATATTAGTGATCTGCGGGACTTAAAATTATGAATTAGGGTCCGTGGGATTTAAAATTTCACGCTCTTTTGGGGGGTAAAAAGGTGCGTCTTATACTCCAAAAAATAATTTAAAATAAAGAATAGTGTATACTTCCAGAAATTTTAATTAATTTTAACAGCTCTGTACAAGTATAGTCTGAAATGTAACAGTGTCCTGTTTAGTTTTAGAGTTAAATCCTGACTTACCTTGGAGTAGATCTATTTAAATAATTGGGAGGAGTTAGTGTGACTACATTTAAGAAAACTTTCTGGCATAATGTACATTTCTCCAATTCTTTGCTATTTCTATGGGTCAGGCACACATGCACAGAGGTGTCCTTCTCTCCTGTAGACTGCCCTCCCACCAGATATAAGAGACAAATCCTGACGTTTAATATTTAGACATTTTTATAAGCATCGTTCTTCAAATATGTATTTGGGGACTAAGGCAGAATGGGAGATCTACCTGAGCTTAGGATAATCTAGTTGCTTTGATGTTATAAAGCTCATTGTTTATAATGCTATTTGCACTGAGAAGCACAAAGCATTGTGCTTTTTCTCCCAAGGACGTTTTATGATTGGCTTAGAACATATGGTAAATTTTGAGCACTAAGGTAGAAGAACGTTTGGCAACTTAACTGTTTATTAAACTATTAGAAAGAATAATCTTAGTAGGGGAAAAACAAGAAGGGAAAGAAGGGGAGATTAATTTCCTGAGAGAGTATAAGAGATTCCTTACTTCCAATCCACTCTCCTTTCCATGTTTTCCTTTAATTGGATGAACTGGATTTTAGTGTCTGCCTCTCAAAATCTATCAAATTCCAGAAGGGGCGTTGGTCTTACCTGATACACCCGTTCTCATGGCGATCCAAAGGAGAGGCCAGGATGGGTAGCTCTAGTCCTCCAGCTCTATGACTGAGTTGTAACATTTAGGACCGCCTCCCTGCTAACGGTCCAGTTCGAAACAAAGCCGACGGGACATCCAAGGTATGCCAGAAGCCTTGCCTGCCGAACGTCACCTTGCCGACAGATGCCACAATACCGCCAAGTCCTTACCGATCCCATCAAGTCCTATGGAAGCCCCGGCCGGGGCCAGGAACACAACAAACCCCCAAGACAAAACAAAACCCACGGGGGGGGGGCTGGCCTCTCCTTCGGATTGCCATGAGAATGGCCGTATCAGGTAAGACCAACGCCTCTTCTCCATGGCATCCTCCGGAGAGGCCAGGATGGGACATACCAAAGCTTGGCATGCCCTACGGGTGGGCGTCCGAATGTAACTGAGCCCCCACATGATCATAAACCCTCTGCAGGATCCTCCTGCCGAAGGTAGCCTCCGCAAAAGCAAAGGAATATAGTCTATAGTGGCGGATGAACGGCGAAGGAGATGTCCACGTCGCCGCCCTGCAAATCTCCTCCACTGAGGCCTGGGTGGCCCAGGCAGCGGTAGTGGCCGCGCTCCTGGTCGAGTGAGCCATGATCCTCCGGGGCACTGGGAGTGCCTGAGCTTCATAGGTGCGGCCGATAGCCGCCTGAAGCCAACGACCCACCGTAGGTGTCACCTTGTGGCCTAGGGTCGACGGCTGAAAGGACACGAACAGAGATTCACATCCAAAAACATCAGAGGGATGGGGATGGCGTCCGGTTCTGAAGCCAGTTCTGTGAACAGAAAATTGTCCTGTTCAGTCGCTTCAGACAATGAGTCCAACTGGGGAGACTCCTTAGGCAGTCGCGCCATGCTGTGGGCCTTTAAAAGGCGGGGCTTAAAGAGAGCCAGATTAAAAAGGCCCTTGAACGCTGATCTGTTGGAAAATTCAACCTCACAGTCAGATAGATCCCCCTCCTCCGGCAACTCTCCCTCTAAAAGGGAGAATCCATCCTGCTCGGACTGGACGGCGGGGTAGGGATGTTGATAAGGGGCCTCCCTGAGGGGAACCCAAAGGTCTCTGGTGACCCCTAAGGCCTGCCCCTGGCATGGGAGCTGACCAGCCTGTTGGAGACCCTGGGAAACCTCCTCCCGAACCGCATGGGCTATCCACTGCCTGAGGAAGGAGGGCACCTCCTGCTCTAGGGAACCCCCCTGACGGACTCCTGCGGCTGTCGGAGTGAAAGACGCCTCCGGAGCTCGCCTATGTGCCCCTAAGGTGGCTCCCTTTTCTACGGGAATGCCCTGAGGTTGAGCCCCCCGCTGGGTGGACGTGCCCACTTGAGCGGTGACCTGATCGTTCCCCGTGAAAGGAGACCAGGATCTGGCAGGCAGAGAGGAAAGGTCAATTTACTGCTGCGCTGGCCCAACGATAGGCGTGATGAGGCCGCCTGGTATGGCCAATGGTTGAAGTGGTGACAGGCCCTGTTCTATGGCCGCTTGCTTAGTACGGTCAAACTCTCTGTCCAGCGCCTTCTGGAGCCGTCTAGCGGCCTTTTCCTCTGCCCTAGATGCCTTCTTTTGAACCTTGGTCTTTGCTTTTATTTTGGTGGTGGCTGCCAGGCTGGCCAAACTTGGCTTGGCCGAAGCCTTGCCAGCTCTGTCAGAAGACTGAGGAGACCAAGCACTCTCCTGCAAGTGGCTGGACCCAGCGCCGTTGTCTTCCATTGCAGCCAGCAGAGAAATTGGGCCAGGCACGCTAACCAGCACCACTGCCAGTACAGCTTTCTAGTTCAGATGGGCACGTATACTGGCCCCACCGCAGAAGGGCAGTCTTACGCGTATCGCCGCTGCTGTGGCGATAAGGAACAGGAGAGGCTGTTCAAAGTGATCTTAGACTTGGAAATTCAGAAAAAAAGGGGCCAGTGCCAATAGTCACAGAAGAGGATAGGCTGAATCTGAAGCCAAAAGCCTCTTAGAGAAGAGCCAAATCTTTCAAAATGGCTTCTGGAAAAAGGGGAGCCGGTGACTGGGCTCTGGCAAACCCCCTCCAAGCTCGATCCGAAGGAGAGCCAAGGGAAAAAAACTGGCACCAGGTTCTGCAATAATAATCCAATGCAATAATAATAATGCTGCAGTCAAGTCAAGGCAATCCCATGGGAAGAACCAAGGGAAGCCGACAACAAAGATTTTGGCACCAAAACCCAACTAAAAAAAGATGGCCGCTCCCTCAAAGCTGCCAACCGCCCAGGGTGGGGAGCCAAGGGAAAGTGGCTAGAAACTCACGAATGTCCTCTCAGGCAGGAAAGCGCTTTTTCTCTTTTTTTCCAGCACAGCCAGCAAGCTCACAAACCCAAAGGCTTGAATTTCAAAACGACCACTTTTTTTCCGTCAGTCAGGAAAGTGCTTAAAAATGGCCGACCGCCTCCTCAAAGCTGCAATCCGCTTCAGCGGAGCCAAGGAATCGTGGTCAGACCACACTTTCAAAGAAAACGAGGTTTGAAAGTCCAAACTGGCCAGCCCAGAGCCCGCCTCTGACAATCCAAGAGGTGAGGGCAGCCGCTCCCTCCCCCCCCCCGCTCAATCAGCAGCTGTGGAGAGCACTGCCAAACAGCTGATTGAATTGACAGCAGTTATCAATGGAAAGAGAAGCTAAGAATTGCTCGGTGGCAAAAAAGCAGGGAGTTTTCTTCACTAACAATCCTAACTGAAATTAAGCTAAGGAGAAATCTCCAGAGCGTCCTTCAGAGCTAGGACTGAGTTGAAGAACTGGACCGTTAGCAGGGAGGCAGTCCTAAATGTTACAACTCAGTCATAGAGCTGGAGGACTAGAGCTACCCATCCTGGCCTCTCCAGAGGATGCCATGGAGAATTAGCCAGTCAGGGTTTCAGTTTTCCTTTCTCTGTTAAAGTTTATTGTAAGATTTACTTACAATGACATTGGGTTCTGAAGAATTGAAATAAGATGCAATTGAGAATTGTATCTTTACCAATAATAACTGCATCCCCAGATTAAAATTGCCACAATGTTCAATAGCAGAGCTCACTGGAGTTTATGTAAATTGGTCAACAAAACTGGAGAGGAGATGCAAATGTCTGGATGGTTTGCGCCTAAAGATAAGAGTATTTGTGAATCTGTGAAATACTTCAGTGCCTTTTGAACATGAAGAAGCTGAAGTTATAATAACGGGAGACTGCAGTATTGACTGGAGAGGTGATAGGTGCTCTAGAGCCCATATGTGTTGAGTTTCCAATACTTGCGGCAGACTATACTCACCAATAAAGAATCTTTTATTACACATGCCATTTCTTGCATTGACATTGTTTGACTGGATATTAATTGTTCAATATTTCGTAGTATTGCCTTCTCCAGACTAGGAAGATGACGAAGCCATAATTGCAGGACAGCAGTTTCAGATAATGAGATATTTTTCCTGTATTAAAAAAGGAGTCAAGATTTCTGTATATATTTCACTAATGTGTTGTGCAATTCTTGCCTTTCTTTGCCTATTTTTATCTCCGTGTCCAAAGAGAAATGTTCTTTTAGTGTCCTTTGCTACAAGTGATCTTTTTGAACTACATTCCAAATTGGGAGGAAATATATGGTATTTTTGAATACAATTTATACAGCCACTGGACTTCACATCATCCTATTTTAAAATATAAATCTTTAAGAAAACAATGGCACAGTTTGCTTCTCAGCATTTCAAAACAAAGATGAAATTCATACCAAGGAGCTAAGCAATTAATATAATGGGAACTTTGCTTGGTAAGAAAATCAAAGTATGGCCAGAAACATCTCCTCTGCATTTTTTCTTACTATAGAACAAAAGAAGTATCAATGATCTAAAGCTATCCATTATTTCTCCACAGAATTAACATCATACTATTAAAACTTGAGTAACTACTGCAAACTCCTGGTAACCTTTTCCTGCTCATTATCCAGCAAAGTCTCCTTTGTTTTCCCTTCCTCTAACATTACTATTATGTAGTTTATTTCTATATATTTAGGGTTTTAATTTCCCCAGTTTAGCATGGTATCTCACTGGCTCAAGGTTGACTCAGCCTTCCATCCTTCCGAGGTGGGTAAAATGAGGTCCCAGATTGTTGGGGGCAATATGCTGACTCTGTAAACCACTTAGAGAGGGTTGTAAAGCACTGTGAAGAGGTATATAAATCTAAGTGCTATTGCTATATGATCTACTGTGTGCATGATACACTTTTGCAAGATACATATGCATGTGCATAACCATCATGCTACAGTAATCTCTTTCAAGGTATGAAATGTTATGCAAAGCACACATGTATTCTCAGTCAACAAGTCATCATCTGCATAAAAAAATTACAGGTATCATGTCACCAAGCAACACACTAACATCATCCCAAATATTTTTATCCACAATTATATATATTTTACAACCTTTCTTGCTACAGTTAAGTGAACCACTGCAGTTAGTCCTTGAGTTACAACCATTCATTTAGTGATTCTTCGAAATTGCAATGGCATTGAAAAAAGTGATTTATAACCTTTTTTCACACAACCATTGCAACATCCCCATGGTCACGTGATCAAAATTCAGATACTTGGCAACTGACTCATATTTATGATGGTTGCAGTATCCCAGAGTCATGTGATCACCTTTTGTGACCTTCTGAAAAGCAAAGTCAATGGGGAAGCCAGATTAATAACCGTGTTACTAACTTAACAACTGCAATGATTCACTTAACAACTGTAGTAAGAAAGGTCACAAATTGGGGCAAAACTCACTTAACAAGCCTCGTTTAGCAACAGAAACTGGGGACTCAATTGTGGTTGTAAGTCAAGGAGTACTTATAACATGGTTGTTAAATGAATCTGGCTTCCCGGTTGACTTTGTTTGTAGGCATCCCCATTGGATTCTATCCTTTTCTTCCAGTACCTCCCCCGTTAACAAAACAGATAAGCTGTGGAAGAGAAACAGCAAGAGGAACTAATCATTTTAGAGCAGTAGTAAATAATCATGGAGTCCTCCAAATACATTTTAAAATTGCTTCTATCATCCCCAGGCAGTGGAGCCACTGATCATGCTGGTGATAATGCTACGTTTAGTTTAACACCCTGGAATATCCTAGATTGAAGATAGGTGTCTCCTATATTCCCTTAAAATATAGGTGTGCAAAACAATAACTCTATTTAACTCTGAACAAAATCTAAAATAAAATGTGAATTTGGTATTTATTGTACGTGATATAGAGATTTCTACTTTTTCCTGGAAAAAGAAAATACATGCAGCATGTTACTATAAGTGTCCAAAAGGAACTTATCCCTACTGAACATATGGATAAGTCTAATATTTTATGTAAAGCTGACATTTTTCAAAAGTATCATCTGAATCGTCATTACAAAAAACATCACAGCAGTGGCAAACAAGTTATTTTACAAATAAAACACATTCTTTCTCAATTTACATAATGAAATCCATCTGTAGAAACAGATTTCCAACATTTGCATCAATTATGCAGAACGCACAAAAGCTCATCAAATGTGGGAATAATCAAGATAATTTATGAAAAAAATAAGCAAAACCCATGTCTGAGAACTTGTCCATAAACTATTAATAGATCGCAATAGATTCTTAGTCCAGTACAGATATATAAAATTAATTTTCAACAGACAGGGTTATTGAATTAGCATTCCTGTTACCAGACAAGACAATCTTCTTATTTTGGAGTCTACTTACCGTAGTATAGCCTCATTCACTGCTTCTAAAAACTGAGAGTGAAGCACTTCTTGTGGTCCATGATCATGATAGTTAAGGAGAGCTTCAAGAAGTGGTTTTATATCAGGCAGAGTTATAAGAGGTACGCAGAGAAGAGACATGGAGGTTACTCGACAAGAGATGCTATAGAAACAAAATTATACCTCTTACATAGATGAAGAAACATTTTAACTGCCCAGAGTTTGGGCAGTATATAAACATTTTTTTTAAAAAATATTTAAATTGTTCATTAAATACACATTGTCAAGAAGTTCTATTTACAAAGTGGAAAACCTAGAGCACATAACAAATCCCTATGTTCTAAGTTCTTCACAAGGCTGCCAGATTTTGTGTGGCAGTGTGCAAAATCAAGTAGATTAAAGTAAGCAAATGAACCTGCCTGAATACAGAGAGCCAGTTTTGGCTCAGGCTCAGCATTAACCATTGGTTACTTTTTAACTTTTTTTAATGCTTTGGTGTATACATGCTGTGTCAGCTCTTGTATTATATTCTCAAATTTGACAAGGGTCTGTAGGAAAAATTTATAATCCTGAAATCCCTTTTATTGTTTTATCTATCAGTATTTTTGTATTTGAACTTAATTTTGTTGTTTTAAAGTTTATATTACTAGGATTGCTCATTTTAATCACTTTTCTGTTTTGTCTTACATGCGTAGCCTGAGCAAGCACCCTAGCACTTTTACTATTTAATACTGTCTTTTAGACAAAATGCTTTGTTTGTATACATCTTTCCTATTTAGCTTGATAGTGTTAATTTAGTTTTCGATATTTGAATACCAATTCACTTAGGCTGCAGTAAACTTATTTAGTAGTGAGCTCTAAACTTCAATCTTTTTCTGCTAGTGGAAGGCTGACCTAACTAGAAACATTTATAATAGGGAAAAATAAGAATTTTAGTCCAATATATCTGGAGGCATTATATCAGGGTGTTTCTACATGGCAAACATGGCAGCCTAAGTCTCCAAGCCGCCTCCCATCCCGCAAACCACTTTTGATCAGTTACTGAAAACTGCTATTTTGAGCTGGGGAAAGACTCGATATTGTTTAATATTAATATTATTTTAAAAATAAGTCTTTTAACACTTGTATCTATGAAAAGGAAGGGAGAGTTATGAAGAGGAAGAGGCAGTCAATGCTTATTGAAAAGGGCTAGGGCTTCAACCATTGGATTGTAGCCACAATCTTGATTATTTTTATTCCCATGGATGCCTTTGTTGTCAAAAAACTATTGAAATTCTCCAAAAATTGCTGGCCATATGTACTATAGCGCCACCAACTCTAAAAACATTAAGTATGGGTTCTGACATGCCACATAGGTAATACTACAGTAAAACTACAACAATAAGGCAGGCAACCCATCTGAAACCGGGAGATAAAGAAAAGTCCAAATGACAAAGCTGTATCTGCCTTTTCAATGGTAAAATTGGCAAAAAAAAACCTAGGACCACAAAGCAGTTTGAGGACTTTCTTTGAGCTCTGTTTTTACATTATTTGTAACATAGATCATTTCTATAAATAATGTGTTCCTCAATAAAACCATGCTTATGCATAGTTTGGAATATGTCCATGTAATCTTAATAAGTTTCAGTCTTAAGTATTTTTCCATAGAACTTTATTCACGCTAGTTACATAGTTATACTAATATTAATACCTACTTTTGTTGACTGTTAAATCCATTAACCTGGGTTCTGCTGAGTTCCGTCACTAATGATGAGACTATCTGTTAAATAAATGTAATTATCAACTTAAAATAATATAGAAAATCATCCAGTAATGATTACATCAGTGATACTTTCTCCCTGTTGAATTTGCACTTCCAGGTGAATGAACAATCTATTTGTTGAGACCTATGGACTGAAAGATGTGAAAATAATTTCTCTAAATTTATTTTATGTCAAAGAAACAATTCAAAATATACAAGCTTCCATAAATTTAATCCAATTAAAATAAACCAATAGTTGGGAACAAAGTTTGATTGAAAAGGCAGACTGAAATATTCCAAGTGTTTAAACATACTTTACTTATTACTGTTACGGTAACTAGAGAAAAACAGCTTTTTCTTCTAAGAATGAAAGCTACCTTTTTTTTCTCTGTTTAAATTCTAGTTCTAACAGTGTCCTATGAAGACATCCATTCCAAGTTTTTGTCATTAGGTCCTAGATGCAATATTTACATTTAGTTTCATTATTACTAATTATTATGACTATTAACCATGTAATAATATATTTGTATATTTGTTTTGATGGGCTATATCAATCTTCAGTATTTACATATTTAATTGGTTCATCAGAAAACAAGCATAATAAAAAGCTAACTATATATATAAAATAGGGAAATTGTGCATGGTTTAAAACCACGTTAAATCCAATTTGGTTTTCATTCTAGTTCCATCCATTGCTTTGTCTTGGCCTTTCTCATTTTGGCTACAGAAATTACCCTCTAGGCAAGGAAAACTGGAATGGAAATAAAGAACTTGCTCTACAATCATTCCCATTATATTTTTGACAAAGACACAGCTATTATCAAACATATTTAGCAAACCAGCTCTTTGCTAGATAGGAACTGCTGGCTGATCTTTTATGCTCTAAGTCAAAGCAGCCACATTCCTCCATTTCATAAACTTGTAGGAATTAGTACTTTATGTTGTTCATGAGAATGAATGACAACTGCCAATACTGCAGATGCCTGAAAACTTGGAGGAAGATGGTAGCTCTTCTCTACATGTGTCAAAATCAGGGGTACATGAAGATTCACTTTGCCAAATTGCCAATTTATACAAAATACTCACATTTTCAATGAGTTTAGAGTAGTAATCTACTGATGTGAAGCCAAGAGTTGAAATAAACTTATTAATATCAGTATCATGATTTCCCAGTCCACAAAATGACAGCAGATGGCACAATGACTTCTAGAGGGAACATGTCAACAGACGAAATAATTAAAATAGATATATTCCACCAAAAGTTAATTCTATCTTATGTGAAAATGGGGAAAGAATACGTCCTGTTATAGTAACAATAATGTGACCTCGATATCTAAAATATAAAAAGGCATGTTTGACTTAATCGAAAACAGGAATCTACTGAAAGGAACAAGCCCAAATATCCATACATTCAGTAATAGATTACCTGCTTTGAACTGATTCAGTGATTCAGACTAATATATACTTTTGCCATAAAGAATAAAAGTAGAGAAAATGTTTTTAAAAGATACTGTACAAAAGAAAATCATTAATAAAAATGGAAAATAGCAACATCCAACTCTTGTTTACTTTGATTTTTTTTGGTGAAATATTAATTTGGCAGGTTAGATATGGTACTTCATAGATGTACTTGACAATTACAAAGTATATATTTTCTACAGAATAGTTGTTTTACTGCCACCTAGCGGCATACCTGTAAAAACTGCAACAATTTTTAAATGTTTGAATTTTTAACATCATAGTGGCAAAAAGTTAAATGGCAATGTACAAATCTGATAAATAGATAAAATCAATTAAGTAATCTGTTAATTCTATAGCCAAACCCATTATTCAGTATGGTAGAAATGGTGTTTATTTATATGTGAAATATAAATAATATAAATAAGGCACACATGGAACAGTTACTTTCCCACCAAAGTGGTACCTATTTATCTACTTGAATTTGCATGTTTTCAGACTGCTAGGTTGGCAGGAGCTGGGGTAAGAGTTCACCCCGTCACGTGGTATAGGTGGAATGCTGGAGGTAATATCACTGCTTTGCTTAATTTCACATACATGATGTACAGATAGTCCTGCAACTACAACCAGGATTGCCATCTCTAAGCAACCTGGTTATAAAGGTGACATCATGTGACTGTATTGCTTAGTGATGGCAATCCCAGCTATTCTAGTTACCATACTATTAAGCAGAAAGATGTGGGAGTCTCAGGTAGGGAATGCAGGAATTATGTGTGAGCCCGTTGCAGGAGAAGCATTAAGAAGTGTAGCTGGCGCTGGGGACCATAGGCAGGCTGGCTGGCGGGCACGGATCATGGGTGAGCTGGCAAGGGCCATGGGCAGGCAAGCCAACATAGGCTGCAAGTGGGCCAATGGGGGCTGCAGGTGAGTGCGCATTATGGGGTATGGCTGGTCATGGGACATTTGCTAAGGAATACAAGATCCCTGGGATTTCATACTAATGTAGTGTATGTAGTGGGGTTGTTTGGGAGAAAAAGTGGCAGAAACAACTTACAGGAGCAACTTTTGATTTTTCCTGCTGGTTTCCTGATTGACTTTTCTTGTGGGAAGCTGACTGGAAAGTGTCACCCCTCATTCAGTGTCACCATAATTTTGAATGATTAATGAATGAGTGGTCATGAATTGAGGACTACCTGCAAATATTTTGACTGAACATGCTGTTTTTGTTTGCTACTTCGGTGAATGTATACTTGATTTTGGTTTCTGCTGAGATTCTGTGTATGTGTGTGCACGTGCATATGCATTCTGTTCATTGTATAGCTTGTGTCTTTGAAGATGATGTCTTCATCTTCAAAGACACCAGCTACACAATCAACAGAATAAAAGAGAACACAGAGTGCACATGGACACAAATTCAGTAAGACATCATCAAAGTAATTTAATTATTATTATTACCCTTTCCACAAAAACATCTGCGTTGATGGCTTGCTTGCTCTGATCTGGTCGGTTCTCCTGTGATTTTTAACTTTTGAGTGCATTTCAGAAACAAGGAGTAACTCTGGTTAATTGGCTCTTAAAGAGTTTTTTATGTTGCTGTATCATTTATTCATAACTGTACTCTATGCCCTGCACTCGTGCTTTCTTGCTTATGAAGATTTCGGAGCTCATTAAAAATTCACACACACACACAAAATGCTTTATATTGTTAAATATGTGTGCGTGCATACTGTTTATGCTTTTGTGAACTGTTGATGCAGTTCATGGGTGCATTTAGCTTCAAAGGGACGTTTGAAGTTGTTGGTTTGACTTGTTTCCTAGGGTTCTTTTATCCCTGTAGCATTTCAAGTATAAAAAGAAGTTGTTTTGCTGAGTAAGGGTGTGTCTGTGATCCATAAATACTCTTGTTCTGTGTGCTGTTCAGAACTCCCAAAGACGTAAATCAGAGTTTTCTTGTATTTCCCAGGGTGGGGGGTCTCTCTCCGTAGTAGTAGTAGTAGTAGTAGTAGTAGTAGTAGTAGTAGTAGTAGTAGTAGTAGTAGTAGTAGTAGTAGTAAGTAGTTCTTCTCCTCCTCCTCCTCCTTCTTTCTTTCTTTCTGGTTGAAAATGTTTGCTTGGGGTTTTTTTTGGTTCCTGACAGCAAGTCAGAAATGGAAAAAAAAATCTGCAGGTAATCTTTTGAATTGCCTAAAATTCATTTAACATTTTTGAGCAGAATGTACCTATCGGGTATGAGCTTCTTAGTGGCTGTTGAGGGCAGGTTGAGAGGCATTCTGAGGACAAACCTGATTGCATTTACATGAAAGGCAAGAAGTCATGAAAGATAATATGCATGGATGCTGCATGACTTAATGGATGTTCCATCTATTATTCTGGCACTGTCCTTCACCCAATGCAGCATCTACACAATAAGGCGGCTCCTGCTAAATCAGCAGATAGAGGGCACGAGGAGGAGAGCTTTCAGCCAATTAAACAATTGCATCCTTTCCTGGATCAAAAGGTGTGGAAGTAAGTCACTCACTTCCTTGTCATCTTTTGATTAGCCTATATGCAGTCCTTGCTTAACAACTGCTGTTTTGTGACCATTCAAAGTTACAGGGGTGCTAACAAAGTAACCTTACTACTTTTCTGTATTGTTTTTCTTCTGTGGTCAGATTTTTAATGAGGGTTTGTTCTGAATCCTATTTAGATTTCTGATAAGAGACTTGTTGTGAATCCCACAATCCAAATATCTGAAACAATTTAAGATTTTCTGCCAAAACAAGGGACAATAAATTATTTTCATTTTTTGTTTCTATTACACCATAATTGGCCTTAAAAGGGTAAAAAAAAACCTTTCTAGAATGCAATATTGTTTTATATATGTGAAAAGATCTGTGAAAGTAGGGCTGTTTGATGCTGAACAACTGAGACTGATTAATGGATTGCGTCATTCATCTGCTTTCTCTCTTTTCTTCCTTCTCTTATTTTTTCTTCCTTAGTGTTCTTCTTTCTCCCCTACTTAAGAGGCAAAACCGTAGTGTAGGTTTTTTTAATTTAAGCAGTGATTTTTGGAGGGGACAGACACGATGGCTTCCTGCCTATGACAATTTCATACTCAGGTTTGTAGTCTGGATGTTATTTAAAAGTTTTTGAAGCCAGACATTCAGCTGAAGTGACCTCATGAGCAGTTATTTAGATTCTTGAGAGATAAGGCTTCCATTTGATCAGATTTGATTCCATTCCAGTCCCCCTTAATTTCAGGATTTTTGTTTTTGTTTTGTACAACATGGACAAGAAATATTCAAGGATTCAGGAACAAAACAGGCAAACCTATCAACACATATACTCTCAGCTGCTGCTCTGCACTAGCCACCAGATGTTATCTATTTATTCATTCTATTTTATAGATTTATAGCCCATATTTCTTCAGGGAGCTCAGGGTAGCATATATAGTACAGTCTCCCCACAAAATTTATCCCTCAACAAGCCTGTAAGGTAAACTGAGCAGAGAAATTATGACTGGACCAAAAACCTTCAGAGAATTTTCATAACTGACAACAAATGTGAATCTCGGTTCCCCAATCCAATTCTAAAATGTTTGCTATTACATTATCACACCATTCTGATCTGCAGTTTCATTATTCTGAAGTCAAATCAGTGTGATTATACACACTATGTTCTCTCTCTCTCTCTCACACACACACACACACACACACAGAACCATGCAGTTTTAGTCTTTCCAGGAATGTTAGAATGAATGTTTTCTAGACTAATTAAATGAAGCTTCAGAGTAAAATCAAAACAAATTCCTTAATAGTTAAATCAGAGGCTGCTTTTCTTGTTCGATTCATTGCACTGTAAAATTTAAAGTGATAACAAGACTTTAAACCAGAGGTGGGTTCCTACCGGTGCGGTCGACTCTACCGCACCGGTAGCGGTCAGCAGATGGCGCTATTTGCACGTGACAGCTCCGGTGCCGTCTTCACCGGTCTGTCGCGCGGTGCCATTGTTTTTTTGGGAATTTTGGGGCTGATTTTGCTTCATGCGCAGAAGCAAAATTTTGTGAGGGGACACGCGTGCACATGAGATTTTGGCGATTTTTTGCTTCCGTGCATGTGCGGAAGCAAAAAAAGCGCCAAAATCACGTGCGCGCGCATCCCCTCGCAATATTAGGCTTCTGCGCATGCGCAGGAAGCAAAATCTCACGAGGGGGCATGCGCGCGTAGCAAGCGCCAAAACATGGTGATGCGCGCGCAGCGCACCGGTACCGCGAAGAACAAGCAACCCGCCCCTGCTTTAAACATTAAGGCAAAATATGAATCATTCTATAGCATTTACTAAAAAATAAACTGCTAATGTTGCAAGGGCAAAAGTAGTTACTTATTTAAAAAAAATTCATGAGGAAAGAGTTAACTGAGGAAAATGTTAGCAACTGACAGTAGATGGTTCATTTCAAAAAGGTTCATTTCCTTCCCCAAGTCTATCTTATACAAAAGCTACTGGCAAAATTGAGGAGCCTAAATAAGTTAGGGGAAAACCTTAGGAGATCTTTGGAACTTTGTCTACTTCTATACTGTTGCAATCTCTACTCCAAAAAGCACTGACAATTCTCTGCATACTGTGACCACCCACATTATGGGAAGCACTATGATTAAAGTGAACCTGGCATTCCAATATTGAATAGTGTAGTCTGCTCCATGTTGTCATTATTATATTTGCAGTCCTCTTTTAATCACTTTCATGTGTTGCAGCTATTCAATCTACACGGCCCAACCTGGAAAGAACTGAACATTCTTATTCTAAGTGTGTGATCTGTACGTAAGCATCCACATTTTGCTACAGAACTAGAAACTTTGCATTTAATTTCTTATTTATTTATTTGGTCATTTTTATAAAAACAAAAAAATTCCAAACTTTATGCCAAACAGTATTTATTAAAAAATTTATTTAAAAACAATAAAACAGTAGCTTCAAACCAAATAAGAAATATACTGAAGGAATATGGGATGAGAAGGAAACAGGGGTAGAGGAAAATACTAGGAGGAACCATTCCAGCACTTCAAATTTAGAGTTACATAAACATTTATTGACTAACTGGATTAACTACTAAGAGACAGTTCTTAGAAAGGCGAAACCAAATGATAGGTACTTCTAGATGAGTGTGAGAATGACTGCTAACAAATAATAAAAATGGCTTTTATTTCAAGACAGATATTGGTAACATTTTACGGATGAAACCTGGTCTCCTGGCTAGTTGAAAGGGGTGGGAAGGGATGGAGCCGAAGTTTTCCATCCATTAACAGATCTGAAAGATTAGGGCAGGGGTGGCAAACTCAAGGCCTGGGGGGTGGATCCGGCCCATGGGGTGCTTAGATCTGGCCCGTGGGGCCGCCCTGGAAACAGCGAAGGACTGGCTTGTGGTGCCTCTGCTAGCGAAAACGAAGCTCAGGAAGGCAGCATGTGGACCTCCCAAGCTCCATTCTCACTGACAAAGGGTTGCAGGAGCTGAAAATGGAGCTCAGGAGCCCATTTTTGCTGACAGAGTGCTCAGGCCGTCACAGGCGCCCCTGACATGAGTGATGTCGACCTGCCCATGCCCACCCTGCTCATCCCCATCCCCAGAGGTCAAACACAACCCTGATACGGCCCTCAATGAAATTGAGTTTGACACCCCTGGATTAGGGGATTATTAATGAGAATTCCTACCCTTCCCTCAAAACACCAACATCTACCAAAACCTGGTATTATTTTCTGCTGGCTTGCTGATGCTCCTAGCTTCGACCATTAGTTTTGCCCAAAGAAGCTTAGTGTATCCATTTTCACTTTCAGTTTCATGTATTTGAATCAACAATGATGCAGTCAAACATCAACTATAAGAGCTGTGGTGGTACAGTGGTTAGAAAGCAGTACTGCAGGCTACTTCTGCTGACTGCCAGCTGACTGCAATTCAGCAGTTCGAATCTCACCAGGCTCAAGGTTGACTCATCTTTCCAAGGTCGGTAAAATGAGGACCCAGATTGTTGGGGGCATTATGCTGACTCTGTAAACTGATTTTACAGTTTACAGAGGGCTGTAAAACACTGTGAAGCGGTATATAAATCTAAGTGTTATTACTATTGCAATTTTGATACTTAATTTTTGTCAAAAGGGCACCCACACAAATGGTCCTGGGAAGGAGACAGTTGCTGGGAAGTATAGGTATAATTCAACGTCATTTAGCATTTTGCTTTACTTTTAGTAATTTCCATTGCTAGTGCTAGCTTTATAGGACATAGATGATACTGAATTTTGAAAACGGATCATATGAAGAATTTTCTTTTCCTACAATCAAATTATTTATGCTATTCGTTCCCACTTGATGAGCATAAGATTATTAACTTGTATTTTTTTTATTATAAGGTTGAGTTTGCTGTACAACTTTGGTTTCACAATTTGCTTTAAAGTTGGTATGAATGGATGAAATTGCAATCTAGTCCAAGCAGCTTGGAAAATGAGGCTGAGGAATAAGATGTTTTTAACAGGGAGAAATGTAAGATATTATATTTAGGAAGAAACAACTATGTAATTACCCACTATACATTGTTTTAAAGACATAAAATCCATAGCTGTTTTTCAATAAGCTGTTCCTTGTATGGTGCTTGGCAATTTTGCAGTTTTTGCAAATTGTCCGAGACATCACTTAAAAAAGAATAAATGTTTCCCCTACCAGTCGTGTCCGACTACATGGGGCAGTGCTTGTCTCCGATTCGCTGCCAAAGAGCCAGCATTGTCCAAAGACATTTCCTTGACCATATGGCCAGCATGACTATATACCACAGATGCATGGAATGCTGAACATAAACTATTCATAAATGCTGGGAAGTATAGGTATAATTCAACGTCATTTAGCATTTTGCTTTACTTTTAGTAATTTGCATTGCTAGTGCTAGCTTTATAAGACATAGATGATAATGAATTTTGAAAACGGATCATATGAAGAATTTTCTTTTCCTACAATCAAATTATTTATGCTATTTGTTCCCACTTGATGTGCATAAGATTATTAACTTGTATTTTTTTTATTATAGGGTTGAGTTTGCTGTACAACTTTGGTTTCACAATTTAAGCAACTGTCTAGGTGTCCATTTGTTCTTATCCCAACACAAGCAGAGCAAAGAGTCTCTCCAAAATTAATTTATTAGTAAAATACATCAAATAACTTATTAAGAGTTCTTCCCCAATAACAATAGTAATCGAGATCATCGCTCAAATCACAACTATCCTATCAGTAATGTAAGTAGATGTAATTGAGACAGAAGTTAGAGTTCTATGCACATAAAAAATTGGATTCAAATTTAATAGACCTTGCCTGAGGTAAATCCACTACAGTAAGACAACTTATCTATAGAATTGTACCAGTTTCGTTGTTTCAGAAGACTTTAAAAATCATTTTATTGAGGCAGACATTCAAAACTTGATGGTTTTTGTACTTTGATATTTTTAATACCAGGTGTGGGTTTAATGAAGTTTTGTTCCATGAACTGTTTTTTAAAATATGACTTTATCCATGATTAAAAATGAGCCATGAATTTACACTTTCTAAATTGACTTGATTCAATGTTAACAAAATAAAAACTGATATTTCTAAATAAATTCTAGACACTAAAACTATAAATGAAAAGTACTGAAAAGAATTATAGTGGATTACTGGTATGGCGGATTTTCTTTCCTTTGAAAACCACAAGATAAATTAGTTTTAAAAAGTTTCAGTTCTCTGAAAAACAGCACAACTCATATTGCGTGATGCCAAGTATTCATTCAAGGTAGGCCAGATGGTGATTAATGTGGAAATTGTATCATTTTCATTAACAGAGTGGTTTTACCAGGTCATGGTTGATTTCATGGGTTAGTAACCTTCAAATACTTTATCTTTCTTCACTACATCTGGCAAGTAGATGAACAAATGAACGTGGACTAAGTTTTGTAGCTCTTCCAAGACTACTTAGGACGTATGGTTTTGAAAGTATGAATCATAGATTTTAGTTAGTTAGTTTTCAAAATTCAAGGTAAAATGGAATTATAACATTTCAGTAACTTCAAGATTTAATTTCATTGCATGCAGGCAGATACAAACTTCACTTCGGTAAAATGCCAGCTTTTTCTAAAATCAAACCCCTCTATATGCCTTGAAAGTCTGATTGAGAGTTGAGTGGCCCTCTAAACAGAATGGAATAATATGCGAGTGTCACAGCAGAAGGTGGTAACTTGCACAATTTGGAGGGAGAGAATTATGGAAGCAGAATTGCCTTCCAATTTGCACAATATGCCCCATTAGCTCATTAATAAGGGGACATGACGAAAATCATTTCTCTTGAGTCTGTTTCCAGATAGCATCCGAAACTAAATCAGAGTCCGAGGCAAAGTATTCCTTAAAGTTCCAATTTATTAGCAGAGTCATGTTGGCACATCTGGGAGAAACCCAAATCTGAAGTCCCCGGGGTTTCTCCCCCCAGTTGAAAGTTCAAGCCCTTGTCCCCACACCCCCAAGTCCATCACATTGACTTCAACTGCCACCCTGGCAAGAACCCACCCATCTCCTTCCGTGGAGGTGCAGGAGTGCGAAGACAAAGGACGACCTTGACAATCTAGAAAGAATTTGTTATGGCTACATACAGACAGCCCTCATGCAATTCCCCCTCCCAAATTCCCACAGTAAAGAATGCGCATTGAAATACTATAAAGTGTGGCAGGCCAAAGACCCCAACTAAAATGGTTTCGGCCTGACAGGTTCTTGATAAATGACTATCAGACTTTGAAAACCTGGCATCACTGGATCATGTTCAACAATTTTGTTGAATTAACAAAAGATTTTTAAATTGGATTTTGAATAAATGTGCAATTAATTGTTACAGTTTTGAATTTTACTGTTACTATCTTCCTCAGTGGGTTGTGCAAACCGCTATTCCGAACAATGCTATTTATAGGGGGTGGGGATCACTGAGGATGAGTTTGTAGCACCAAGGGGACGGTGGACTGAAAAAGTTTGGGAACCACTGCTCTAAAGCATCCTTTTCAAGGTTATAATAAATTTGAGCAGTCATTCAACAACAAGTAGTAAGTCACAGATTACCTGTAGTGTCAAAGGTCTGAATGATCTGTAGAGAACAGACATGGCTCTGGCAGTTGATATTCTAAGTCCTAAGGGGTTCTAGCAGAATTCTGTAAATTCCTTTGTTTAGTAAATAGCTGAGAATAAAGTAAAGTAACTGGCTGGTGGACAGATGGATAGCGTACAGTTACAGAAATTTTCACAACAAATCATTTTAGACACAGAATGGGGCTTTTCTTCAGATCTATTCGAGATCTTCCTTTACAGCAGTGGATGGAGGTATCATTTATCTTGACTCTATTGTCTTTGCACAAAACAAACTGGTGATGCTGTGCCATATTCACCTCATTCATCATGATACTGGGCAAGGGAAACTGGAACTAACAATACCCCCATGTGATTTGATTCAGCACAATTTCCTTTGATTTGGACTCCAACATTGGGTATAGCATTGGGAAATAACTTGCTTGCCAGGTTTATACGGATATTTTTAGCTTATAGATTTTATGAATGAGTATAGGTGCAAAAATGAAGGCCACTACTGGCTTAATTGACCCTGATCTTGGCTAATTAAACAAATAGGCTCAGATTGGCCCCAAGGTTAAGGGAAGGTGTTTTATGTGATTGAGCATGTGTTGTCAGGAAACATTTATAAATGCTTTCAAAATCTTCCCCCTGACCCAAAAGACCTTTCTAAATTTAGGCCATTCTGAAATATTTCATTCTTGAGCAAGGTGACTTAGAAAGTTGTGGCCTCAGAATTCCAGGATGGAATTAATTTTCTGAATCCATTTCAACTGGTATTCATTCAGAATATGGAATGAAACGGCTTTAGTCACCTTGATGGAAGCAGATGGGGAAATGTAGACCTTTCTACTTCTTCTAGGCTTCTCAGTAGATTTCAGTAACATTGACTCAATGAATATTTATGGCTTGCCTTGAAAAGTAGGGCTTGGGGGCACTATTTTGCTGTGGTGCAGGTCCTCCCTGTCAGGTTGTGTCCAGAAGAGGGTGCTAAGGGACCATTGTTAGACAACTAGGTCACAAACTTCTTATGTCCCTCAGGTTATATCTTGTCTCCTATACTTTTTAACCTGTATGCAACCATTGGGAAATGGCACGTTTTCACAACTATAGCTAATGTGCTAGCTGCTTTCCCTCCTGAGTTAGCTGAATTTAGAAAAAAATTACCCATACTTATGTTACAACCGACTTTGAATACTGCTGTGTTCTATCAAAATTGCAAATTGTGCAAGATGCAATGGCTAGCTACTGACTGGTACAAGATACAGGGATCAGGATGCAGATTGTTAGGGGCAATATGCTGACTCTGTAAACCGTTTAGAGAAGGCTCTAAAGCACTGTGAAGTGGTATATAAGTCTAAGTGCTATTACTATTATATGATCCAATA
Organism: Diadophis punctatus similis; assembly: GCA_023053685.1. Taxonomy (NCBI): domain Eukaryota; kingdom Metazoa; phylum Chordata; class Lepidosauria; order Squamata; family Dipsadidae; genus Diadophis; species Diadophis punctatus. The sequence continues at coordinate 57,826,007 of JALIGW010000002.1, read as the reverse complement.
CTGAAATATCTGCATTGGCTTCCAAGTCAAGGTATTGATCCCAGCATTGATCTAAAAAACTGTTAATACCTATTTTCTCAGAGAGGAGATACTTTGGCTACTTAGATGAACAGGAAATACCTTTCTGAAGATATTCTTGCTACCAGACTTTTTACAACTTCAGATAATTGTCAACATATATGACCATAATGGAACCTGCCTATTATGGCTTTATGTCATGATGGTCATAAAAATGGGTCAATGATGTGACCAATCCAATTTGATGACATTTTCTGAGGCCATCATTAAGAGAACGCAGCAGTCATTAAGTGAACCAAAGGTTCACTATGAGTGTGACTTTGCCTGAAATGGAAAACCACTGTAAAATGCAATCATGTGACCATGGGACGCTGCAAATAGCAGTAAATCCAGCTTACTGCCAAGTTCTGTCATGTGATTGTGGAGGAGGCCGACTGTCGGAATGTATTATATTCTCACACTAATCACAATCTCTCTTTACACTCTTTATAAAACTCTTACCAAACAACAGCTCTACAACGTTCTCTGCAATTTAAGCCATACCAGGTATCAATAGTACAATGATAGATTTTGATCTTCCCTTTTACCATTTTTTAAAACAGAGACAAGTTTTGTCCTTTTCACTGTTTGGCTCTCCAAGATTTCTCAAGGAGAATATAAAGTCGGCCAGATCATTAGCAACTATCTTCAGAACAAGAGATTTAAACTTCAGCCAAGTAAGTATTCCCTGATCATGTTTCTATCAGTCTAAACTTTAATCCCAGTCCTTCATCTTGATTTTTACAGCAGCTGCCTGATAAAATGTATATCCTTTTCTCAAAGAGGATAGAATTAAAAATAGTAGCTTAAATATCCCATGCATTACCAATTAGCTACATGATATCTTCAATGAGTAGTTGCCATATTGCTTCTTTCTCTCATCTTTTGTTTTGAACATATCCAAAACAGTTCTTTTCCCTCTTTGCCAATCTCAGTTAACCTGAGTGTTAACCTTTCTTGAATCATTTCCAGGCTACATCTATGTACTCCTTGGTAATATGTTCATTTTTCAAAAAAAATGCTTCCCATTGAAAGAACTCTCTTGAAATAGTTTATAATTAAAGTTTATAATTAAAAGAACATACTATAACACATATCTGCCCAACTTTATTATCTTTATTTTCATATCTTAGCTAATATTTTTGTAGCTATATTCCTGACTGCTATTTCCCCCTCCCTTCAGAATTATTTGCTACTGTGCTTTCAGTATCTTTTACTTTTAAAAACTCCCACCCATCTCGAGTCTTTTCCCATTGACTTTTTTCTGGCATGAAATACTTTTTATCATCGTTTTAAGTTTATTAAAACGGGCTTTCTTGAAGTTCAATGTATACTATATTTGACTACAGCCAGCCTCAGCTCTGATTATAATCAAGAATCCCAATATTACATGGTCTCTCTCCCTTACATCCACATTACTTTTACTTTAACCAGTAAGCCTTCCCTATTGGTTAAGGTCAAGTCCAGGCTAGTTGGTTCACTTTCTCTCCCCTTAAAAATGATGCAATTGCATGGGGGGGAAAGCCACATGCTTACACTTTATTTCTCAACTGATGTCAAATTAAGATCTCCCAACTATTTCATCACTATTTGAAAAATTTGCAATTTGCTACTGGAAAGCATAATCCACATCTTTGTCTTTGTTGGGTCATACATCAATGTAAAATGAAAGTGAACATTTTCAAATCCCTCTCATAATGATACTTGAAGAGAAAAAATGTAAAAGCCCAAAGCTTACTGTCATAATTACAAACTAATTGCTATTACTTTAGTACAGGGGTGTCTCAAGGCCCATAGGCCGGATCCAGCCAGCAGGGTGCTTAGATCTGGCCCATGGGACTGCCTGGAAACAGCAAAGGACCGGCCTGCGGTCTGCAAGCAAAAACGGAGCTCGGGAGGGCCGCACGCAGCCATCCCAGGCTCCGTTTTTGGCCGCAACGGCCTCCTGCAGCCTTCTGCCAGTGAAAACGAAGCTCAAGGTGTGTGTGTGTGTGTGTGTGTGTGTGTGTGTGTGTGTGTGCATTAACCTGCATTAACAGGTTCAACTTCACTTATTTCTAGTATTATTCCTCAAAATAAACTACTATTCCATCACAATCTCCAGAGTATATAATTATAAAGCATGCACCTAGTTGTCTAAATAGAAAATGTTTTCTGTTTTGCTTAACTTAACTTAAATTGATCAGGCAGGTTTTCCTTTTAAAAATGGGGGTTATTTATGGGGAAAAATGGCATCAGATTTTACGTGAAAGACTGTGCAATGTAAAATTCAAGCAATTGCAGATTAATTTAATTCAGAACTAACTAAAAAAACTACATTGCACACAAGTGTTTTCTTTAACTGTCTGTGAATAAAATTTGGATACAATTAGTTTATCCCAAGGCTAGAAAGATTAAACAAAAATAAAAGCAAAAATTATAGAGCATAAATAAATTGTTTTCAAAACAAACAGGGTCTTCTATCCAGATTGCCTTATTTTTCCCCTAATTGAAAGTTTGCTTTTATAGCACTCTCTTGCTTGCTGATTTGTGGACTTTGTTCTTTACTTAAAGTTGCCAGAATCTAGGCTCCATTCAATTAAGGGCCATTACAATTACTTTGGTTTTAAACACCACATCGTTTTTAATGTTCAAAATGAGAGACAGCAGAGTTTGTACTTTAATTAAAGGAGAATACATTTCAATACAATGTGAATCTAGTATGTCTCTAGAGTGGTTTCCAAAAATGACACAGTGTCTATATGCTGTAGATGCTGCACCTTTAAATAATTAAGTTAATGTAAAGCAGCTGAGGGGAGGATTCATTTGCTTACTTGTATCCAGCTGTTGGCCTTCAATTCCAGAGGGTTCTGTGGTTCACCACTGTACAGACAACATAAGCAGCACATCAGAATCTTCTGGCATTCATCTGTGGATACCAATCCAAATAAGGATATTTTTTTAAAAAAAAATCAAAGCAGGACAAGAAGAATCTTTTGCTCATGTTAATAAACAAAAACAAAAAACCAAGGACATAGTAAATCTTTAGTTATTTTTCTTCTATTCCATTCTTTCGGAGTCATTTCATTCATCACGTATAGACTGTTTCATTCTTCCTTCTCTTAATATAAAACATATTTTAATGTATTTGGAGATGGGCTTGATTGTCTTGCTTATTCAATGTGAACCTAGTTAATTGTGACAAACTTAAATCCTATCAGTTTCAATCTAATTGTTCTGAATCAAGCCACCTTATTTTTTTTTGCAACTTATTTTATAGATAAAACTATACTTAAAATGTATTTATATACATAGAACAAAAGTTTTATAACATTAAATTCAAATGTTTTGCATTGATTTATTTTTCTAACATAAAAACTAACCCTGAATATCTTTTTCCTCATAATTACTTCCTTTCACCACTACTGACTGTTTTGTCACTCCCCCAATAGAGTGATATTAACAGCAGTCATTTACTGGTCCATTTTTCCTGCTACTGATAGCAATGAAAGAAAAGCCAATATGACAAAACTACTCAAAGGTTGGTGTACTGAAACCTTTAATTACAATTGTTCTGTTAACAAAGAATTCCTCTCAAATAGTCCAAATCCAAGCATTCAAAACTTGCCACACTATAAGAACTATAAAACTGTATGTTAAAAATCTATATGTATTAATAACCATTTACCTGTAAATCCTAAGACAATTTTGCGGTATTAGATACTACTTGCTTACAATGGTATATGTGAAAGGATTTTTATATAGCCAGTGTAAACAGTAGGACCACTTTTGTTAGCAATCCTGCTTGTTTATGTGTTTACTTCACTATTATATTACCAACTACAGAAGATGACCTACAAGTTACAAGAAGTCCTCAAGTTATGATAATCTGTTCAGTGATTGTTTAAAATTATGGTGGTCCTGAAAGAATCATACTTACTCCCGGTCCTTGAAATTATAGCCATTGCAGCCCTCTTGCAATCACATGATCAAAATATGGGTGCTTGGCAGCCTACCCACATGACTGCAGAGGTGCTTCACCTCCCCTACCTATTTCCCCCTCATCTCTGCCCTTCTGGCTCCCTGCACCCCATAGTCTCTGCTGCCCTGCACTTTGTGTACCCAACTGACCGTTACCATCTTCTTGCTCCCACTGCAGACCAAGCATGCCCAGCCTGGTTCTCCACCAAGGCCGCCTTGCACAGCCCCGCAAAGGACTAGTCAGGTATACATTGTTTAGCTATGCTAAACAATCCCAATTGCCATCATCCAATCCCAATTGCCATCATAACTCAAAGAATACCTGTATATAAATTCATAAAATAGAGTGTTCCTGCTCTTACAAAACTTTGGATTCTATAAACATTCCTTAACATTCATTTTAAAACTCTGTGGAAGAATTTTGTCTTCAAGGCCCTTTGACAAATTGTAGGGGTGGTGAATAATGCCATTTGAATCTGTGGGAATGAGAGTATTTCCATAATATAGCATCCCATAATGTAGTGTAATACAGCATTTAGTGAGAAGCAGCATGTTCTGGCTCTTCTGTTCTCATTTGAAAGTGATGCTCTACTAAACTAATATGGCTGAATATACCAGGTAAGTCACTTCTACCTAGAATATGCAGTTATTGGGGCACATACAGTAAGTGCCAAGACAAAAAGAACTTTACATGTTACAACCAGTATTTTGAGTTAAACCTGGAAACATACTGGTAACCAGTGCAGAACTCTCAAAACCATGGCACTGATAAATTGTTGCATTTTGCATCTAATAGTGAGTCTATAAAGGTTGTTACATACAGAGTGCACTGCAGTAGTCAATTTGAGAAATGATAAAGCCAAGGCAACCTGTTCCAGGAAAGATTGCCTCTGGTATTCCTGCCAAAGAATGAATTGGATGGAATAGATTGATTCTGCTAGAAATGCTCCTCCTACAAAGACATTGAACCCTGCAGTTCCAGAGATGTGCCCCAGCCTTTTCAGACAGTAAGAATTACTGCATGGGGAACCCACAAAAATGGTAAAACCCAAGAGACCTGAAGATTCTGAAATGAACTCTCAAAATGTTATTTTGAGGATTAAGTTGTCTTGAAGATTTTCTGCCATTTTTATTTTGGAATTCTGGAGATGAATCTGCAGATGCTTGCTGGAAACTTTGGCTCTATAATGCTAATCTCTATCTTTAATATTATTGAATTCTCAGGTTGAACAAATTTTATAGATTAACATTTAGTAATGTCCAACTGGGTTTTCTCTTTTCTTTTAATTTTATTACAAAGTATTTGATACTATTAATTGATGTGATTTTAATAATTTTAAAAAATATTTTGGGCAACTGTTGCTTTTATTACAAAACCCTTGTCTGTAATGTTGATGCCAGCAAATATGTGTATAGTTATGCTAGATGGACCACTGTCTGATGCTTACATTGAAAGTATAATTTTAATAAACACTCCCTTAATTATAAATTATCTTAACAAAACAAGTTATAAACACTCACCATAACCAATGACAAAAGGATTCCAACAAAGTCTTCCTAACAACTGACCAATTAATGGAAATTTTTGGACTGCAGTTGTCGAGTTCTGAAATTAAAGAGAATGCTTAAGTCTTGAAATTAATGGGTGCCAAAACATGTTGGCTATCCACAATGGTAGGGAATGGGAAAATGGAAAATAAGGCCAGAGCATCTTCGGAACAAGTGCTACCTAAATGTACAGATAGTCCTTGAGATACAACAGTAATGGAGCAGGGGTGGGTTCCATTTACCTTCGCCACTGGTTCGCATTGCGACATTTTGCGTGCATGCGCTCGCTCCACTCACGCATGTGCACGTCCCCTTGTGCAATTTGGCTTCCGCACATGCTCAGTAGCTGGAATCAGCCCGAAACACAGCTGAGGAGCTGATCAGCTGTGCTTCAGGCGAAAGAATAAAGGTCAGTATAAACCTGGGGGCGGGCGGGCGGGCCCTTTTACAAGCAGCAGAACAGGAAAAACCTTCAAAACAGTAGAAAATTTGCAAAAAAATTCCAAAAAAAGATGGCGGCGCCTACGGACCGGCACCGGACGATCCAGTTCAGTGACATCACCAGTGGGTCGCTACCAGTTTGGGCAATCCGGTCCGAACCGGGAGGAACCCACCCCTGTAATGGAGTCTACTCATTATAGTCACATGTCACAATGGCTGTTAAGTGAAGCATCTCATTTAGTAATCCCCCTATCCCTGTTCTCCCCAATAAATTGTTAAACAAACATGCAGATCATTAGGTGGAACACAGGGTGGGGGGGGCAGCACTTTGGAGGCCTAGCACAGGTTTGCCTGCCCCAGTCCTCCCCCACTCTCTCTGGTTCCTGCCCCCTTGAGTCTCCACAGGCCTTTCCCCACTCCCACTGGGTATCCCCAAGCCTTAGGCCTGATTCCCAAACCACCATACCAAATAACCTCCTGCTCACTTACACCTCACACTTAGAGCTGTGCACAAGCAATCACAGCTGTTCATGCTACTGTCTTACATACTATAGAGTCACTATACCACTAATCTTCTCAATTCTTCTTACAGAGATACAACTGAAAAATAGAAATCAAGACAGCAAAAAGAAATCATTAAAGTTGTAAATTGAGGTTTAAAGTATTTTAACATCTTTCCACTCAATCCAACTTTTTGTGGATAAACACAATGCTTTTAAAAAAGATATTCTAATTTATTATTTATTATTTACTTATTTTATATATCAAATTTAGAAACAGCCTATCTCCTTCACAGAGGAAAAAATGAAAAAATGCACAAAAATATACTAAGAAAACTATTTTTGTTGGTTTCTCTTAACTGACAAGATGAAAGTGAATAATAAAAACAAATTATTGAAAATGTCATATTGCTTACATCATTCTATACATTATGTGAAGGACTGAGTTCCAACCACAGTACAAAGAAATCTTAATATTTAAATTACTACTTGCTACATTTAATATGAGTGGCAACCTGAAATTTAACAGACACTATACCTACAAAACCTAAAGAAAAATTAATCAAATGGAAAGAAGCTTTGCTATAAAAGTAAAACATGGTGCAGTTAACATTTTTATATAATCCGGCATTTTCATTTTCTCTTTTTTGTAGCTTTAATGACTAATATTAAAATAGATTTTAAAATGATAGTAAACCAAGATAATATACAAGTAACAGCAAAGATAATCATCACTTCTCACTGCAATAAATTATTCCGATTTGATCCACATTTGGAACAATCCCTAGACATTGTGGAGTCATATACAGAAGGTCCATCTGAAGCCAAGTTTCATAAGTAATTCAGTACAATTAGAAAATTTCAAGGGAAAAATTATGCCCTCAGAAACATAGGCTAACAAAAGAAACTTTTCAGTAGCTAATCTGTCACTTATTATTTTATCAAAAATGCTTTCCTGACTATTTATACTAATTTTACAGGCTAACTGCCATTATCAACAAAATATATTTTAGTGCACACAACATATAACAACACCCTAATTATTTGCAATTTGTCGTCTAAAAATTATTATGACCTAATAATAGAGAAGCAAAATAACAGAAGCAAACTAGATATTTGCCCGTGATCACACAATGGAGATCTCAAAACATATTGCAAGCAATAACAATAAAGTTATTAGGCCAGCAGACTTCATGGTTTAAGAGATCACTTATAATTTTAAGATTATAAGTTAAGGATCTGTACCTAATGAAATATATGGCATGAGAATGAGAAGTACCGGTAAATACTTGTTTACTTTAAAGTATTTAAAAAAGCTTGCTGGATGTGAGAATATAACCAATCAAAAAGAAAAGGTTCATTTCATAATAAATCAGGAGCACAGGAAACACATTCCTGTTTGCATTACCTATGGCTGTTTCCCCAATTTGCTTCTATGATCCAGCAATACATTAGGTCAGTACTACAAGGCTCTCTGCTACTGTTAGCTTTTTATCTTGTCAAAATGTGGGGTGCAGAATGTTTCTGTAACAGTCTTCAAAACAGTTCATTCTTTCAGTTAATTCACTTACCATATGTTTCAAAGCTCCATAAATCTGCAGGAGAAATTCCTGTAATTCAGGCAAGTGAAGGCAGACATCTTGCTGAGATTCTAAAGTGGTGATCTGATCCCACTCAAGAGTCTTGTTCAGCCAAAACTCAATGCTTGAGTTAGAGACTCCACTATCTTCAACCATCCTGTCACCTTAAGGGGGGGAGGAAAGGGGGAGGGGGGGAAACAAATGAAAAAAGCCTTTCTCTTAGCAACTATTAATCAACTTTATTACATAACGAGATACTGAATTAAACATTTGTGCAGTTTTTATGAGATGCATTACCATAGTAGCTCTTAAAATGGAATGCCTTTGTCTATCAAAAGTAAGAAGTGGGGAATAAAAGGCAATCCATATATCAAAATGCACCACTTTACTGGCACTTGTCCTTTTGTTTTTGTTTACTAAATAATATTTTGTGACAAGGACAGAAAAGCAGAATAGATATCAATGATTACGGAAACATGAGCTGGCATGCAAAACCCATAACCAGCAAGAAACAAATGCAGTCAGAATTCAACTTTTAAACTAAGGACATCCATGAGCTGCAATACTTCATCCAGAAACCACATGTTTGGAACAAGAGAAACACTGTTAATTCTCAGCATTCACAAATCCAAAAGCTTTTAAAATTAAATAAATCATAAATGTCCATGTAATATGCATATTCAAATATTCTGTATAACTATGTCAGCATCAGAATTTGACCATAAACTCACTCCTTCCTTCCTTCCCTACGTCCCTCCCTTCCCATTCCCTCCAATAAAATACAGTCCAAGATCCCACCCAGCTCTTTAACCAATTCAGCTAGATATTTTATACAAAGGTGATGTAATAATTCCAAGTATTACCATTTGGTGCATGCTGGTTAGCTTATAAACACGATCCCAGTTACTCAAGGTGTTTAAGATTGGCAAGACAGCAGGACTTTTCATAAATACCTTTCATAGCTTCTTCCATCCTTTTTTTCTCCCACTTCTCACTGGTACAACTAATGAAGACAGAGTAGGTTTCTTATCAACCTGTTGTATACGCATCTTTAACACAATTTTTCAGACCTTAGATCCCCAGATGTTAAATATACATTCAGTAAGTAATGTTACTAATTTTGCATAGATCAAGATAATATAAGATGATCCCTACAAAGATAATTTTTTAACAGATTAGTGGACAAATATAATCGAGACCTGCATGGTTTCAGAGAAAGCTGGCGGTTGTGCCTGCCAATCTACTGCATGGTAGCAAAAGGCTTAAAAGGCTTTTACAATTAATGAAATATTGGTACTACAGACACATGAAAATTAATGAGCAAATCCCCTTTTCCATTTCATTTGAATTATTTAATATACCTGCATACTTCCCAACAGGCCAAGAAAAACAATGATTTCACCCATACTATGCATGCCACTCAAACACCAGTCTATCCCTTCCCAAGAGGTTGGCAAAGATTTTTTGTACTATCAAAATTAAGTGAAACCAAGGAAGGAAATGAGAACATTTTTGGTAGGGTACAGTATGTTAGGCAGAACACTTTAAAACTGAAATGGCATCAATATGCATTTAACTTTGGTGGCATTGAAGAATGAAAGGCATCTGGGCTACTAAGGAGCTTTAAGACCAGTTTCACACACACACTCCAATGCACAAAAATAACTCAAATACTTTGAGTAACTGAGATAACGAAACATTTTAGAAGGTCATCTGTTATTTTAAAGAACAGGAATTAAGAAGTAAAGTTCCCAATTGTATAAAAAGAGTCTGCTCTCATGCCATGTAGCACCTTGGGACCCAACTTTTACTAAAACCTTGCATATTTTACATAAAGCCAATCAGGACAATCTACTCCCTCAATGAAAGCATTTTGAGGAAGTAAGAAGACTAAACTGATGTCTTGAAAAGGATTCTTTTAAAAGGAAATGAGTTGACAAAGATTCTTCTGACCTAGTACTCAGAGATGTTCAAGGTGAAACAACAGGATTTCTGTTCATTTTATAAAAGCAGCTGAAAAATGACCCATGATATAAGGTTGCTTGGCACATTAGTTCTTAATAGTGCTATTTAGCATAAATTATGGATGCAAATGGCCATGTAACCTATGCCTTTGAAGTGAAAAATTACTCCTAGTTTATTTTCTGTTTTTTCAATATTTATGCTGCTATAGATATGAATATCCCCCTCCTCCAATTTTATAGAGCCCACTACTGACTGAGGTGTTCTTGATAATTGCCATTCTGCTGAAGTTACTTTAGCCTTTATGGGAGAGAACAAAGTAGAGCCTTGCTCCTCCTACCTCAGAACCTCCCAGGCAAACTCTTGTTGTCCTCTAGTTTTAGAAGCAGGAAACCCTGCAGAGCTTAGGCATGGGGTATTTGTTACATCCTTCAGACTCAGTAAGCAGCATTTCTAACATGGAACGGATTAACTTTATTATATTGAACGAACTCTCTGGATTAGTGTCTGAATTGTAACACTTTAGTAACTTATGTTAATAGTTTTAAAGGCAATACACCAGTGAGCATCAATTATGGTCCATATATTTAGAAATATCAGACCTGGGCTGAGAAAATCTAGAGAACTAATAGACATCAAAGAGCTAGATTTTTTTTAATCTGGATTTTTGCAGCCCACATCTATGAATGTTCATTACAAAACAAAGTGATAGCAGAAGCATTTAACCAATACATTAAACTGATAATTTTAGAATGTATTCTCTGAGTAAATTATCTTTAGTCAAACTCAACACCTGGACTATTTGGACATATCCATATAGTTTTCTTGGCAACAGCAACAGAAATTGTTTGCCACTAAGCTATTTTTGGACTTCACATTCCAGTCACATCCCTGGGAATTCACTGAGCATTTTTTCCTAAGTGGACAATTAGTCATAGGGGAGGAAATGGCATCACACAGTAAGAACAGATTACATATTTCCTTTCAAATAATACCAGGTATTAAAATTTATATAGCATACAAAACAAGAATCCACATAATTTATATTTAATACCAATAATTATGTTAACCAATATGATTGTTTATTTAAAAATAATAATAAATCAAGAATGTCTCTAACGATGATTTTGCACTATTGCAAAATAGAGCCCCCAATTTAAAAATTCTATTTTTTCCCACTGTAATTCCTTGTTCCAATCCTTCCAGACAGACTTGTCTTGAGAGCTGAGAAATCTTCTGGAATATTATTAAATATAGCATAGATAATTATAGTACAGCTCAATACCGATTATTTTATCTTGCACAAGTAGAAATATTTTCTGCTAATGCTAAGATACAGTAGATACCGGTATAATTCAATGAACTAAAATTAGGAAAGCCAAATTGCTTTTAATTTAGATATGAAAACATATAATTTATGATGTAGCAAATGGAGGCTTGGATTAAATTAAAAATTCACATGGTAAAACTGATATTTATTTTATGAAATATACAGTGCCTTTATTACTATATTGATCAAATAAATGTTTAAAATTAATAGAAATGCTAATTTTGAATTTAACGTTGAAAATTTGAAAAATATTGTGCAACTAAAAAATAAATAAATCCAAAAACGGAATACTTTATGCTGTGTAGTCCTTCTTTAGATTCAGAGGATGGTCTTCTTATCAAAGGTAGTTGAAGCTTCTTGGCATCTCCCCCCCCCCAAAAAAAGTCAAAATGTAAAACTTAAAACTAAAATGTAACAATACCATGTGCCCTAAGACGGGACAGTCTATCTTCTTATGCATAACCCCTGCATATTTCTATTTCAAGTGAGATTTTAAAAAAATATATAATTATTTTGTACTGCTCAGTACAAAAAGGTCACAACGATTCATTTTGGATGAAAATCAGTAAGGAAGCAAAAAGCATTTATATTTCCCCATGCATGCAGTACTCCTCTAAAAATTCTATTAGTTTGTTAAGAAAATTAAAAAAAACAAGAAAGTCAAATGGTAAAAAATGAAAGTTACTGGCAGAAACATTTTAAAATAGATATAATCTATTTGAGTGGAATAGGATGGAATTATCCCATTCCGTGATAAAGGTTGACAATTAGGCACCAACTCTAGAATTATTTCATGGGCCTGATTTGGTTCCTAAATATCCCAAGATGAAGAAAAAATAATTAAAGTTCAATACTCTTCAGTGATCAGCAGAATCAGTGTGTACAGTGAGTACACAAAAGTGTCTCTCACATAATATGCTCAGATTATTGCTGATAAGGGGACTTCCAGAACAAAAAATGGCTATGTGAAGACAGTTCCGTAAAAAACAAAGCCTATTAATTGCAGTAAAGAATCAAGACCTGGCTCTTTAAGCTCTCTGGAGAAGGAGGGAAGGAGATTGCCCCCAAGTGCTCCAGAGTTCAGACAATCACTCCTTACAAGATGATTGCAAGACTAGTCTCCAGTGAGTTTTAAGTACTAGGAGACAAGAGAACAGCCATCTTCTTGCTCAAACTGTGGTAGGCATCGTTAAAAGGATACTAAGTTTACCTACTTCCCTTTCTAATCACATTTGGAAATTCTTGTTAACTCCTTTTCAGCTATTAGATACCTTTGGATCAATGAGTCTGAAAAAAAACAGGGTGAGTCTGGCTTCAATTCTTAAGTAAAGTTTAACTACAAGCTTAAGAACTTTTTAAAAATTGAAATAAAGTTAAACAATAAAAAGGCAAGACTTTTTGACTTGGGAAAGTTATAAGCAAAGTAAGGGTCCAGAAAATTTTGAAATGAGCTTTTGGAATTAATTATAAATAATCCTTCACATGTTCAAGTTTTTAATTTTTCTAGAGATAAGCACTTTTAACAATTGGACACTAGACGGAATTAAATATTTGAATTAAAAAATACATAAATTTGATTAGCAAACTCTAGAATGACACAAAATATTGTAACATTGGAAAGGGCACTTTTGAGAAATGGATCAGAAGTTAGTATCACCTACGTCAACAGCAGTATTTGTTTCTATGGATAGATTATGTCCAAAAGATCTGGAAAGAAACAGCAGAAGAGGAACAAAGTTCATCCAACAAGACAGAGTTGACACTGAAAATGGATCCCAGTAATAGACAACAAGATGATATGGGAAAAATTATCTTATTGGACAGATAAAAGAAATTGGTTGATGCTTTAAAAATCCAAAGGGAATTACAAATAATAAATCAAGAGAGTGACCTCGATTTACAAAGGAGGTTTGTTAAAGCTTGGATGAATCTTGTGAGTGTTAATTTAACACTAAGCAAATATAAATTGGCCTTTTCCAGAGCCCGATTTGATGCCCTCCTACCAGGTCTACTGGTGACAAAAATTTCATGGGACTCCCTATTCGTAGAGATTTTGCCCCTGTGGATCAAAGGAGATAGAAACTCTCACCTATGTTCTCATACAGTCTCCTTTCTATGATACCCCAAGATGTGCTATGATTGCCCCAATCATTTCCAAATAGGAGGGCCATATAGATACATTTTATGTTTATTATATTCAAAGGGATGCTAACTCTACACACACATATCAGTGGCCAAATATTTTCACCAAGATATACAACAGCACAATTTTTTAAATTAGATACACTTTTATTGTCCTATTATTTTTCCCTTCCCCAATAACAATTGCTGTATTAAACTATTTCTCTTTTTACTATACTTTTCTATTGTAACGGCTGGTCAAAGGCTGTAATAAAGATATTTGAATTCGAAGTTTCTAGCAATTCTTAATGGATTTTTGCCAACACCAGGACTGAAATGATGATGTTTTATGGATATGTTTATACATAAGAGATGGAATGAAGATATAATTGGTTGAAAATTAAGAGGTGAAAAGTTATTAAATTGTTTATACTTGTATTGAAGTTTGAAAGTCATTTCTTTATATATTTCTTTTCTTTACTGCAGTCTTTTTCTTTTCTTTCATCTATTTTTTCCTTTTCCTTCAAACTTTTACACTTCTACTTTGTATTAGTTTTTACTATTGCAATTATAATCTTTAATAAATATTTTTTAAATGCTCATAGAAGTTTGACAAGATGAGAATAACTCTCATAAGAGGCGAAAATAGATCTTTTCCTGGAACTCTGACATTAGAAATGAAACCGCAGTTTAAAGTTCTAAGTAGAAATATTTATTTCGGTACAAAAACAAATAAAACCTTATTAATTACATCTCTGATATAAAAGCACGTCTTGCTTCCACAGAAGCTAGGAACAGAAGGGCTGAATGGAATGCACACATGCGTAATAGAACATATCAATCATGTGCTCAGGAATAAACCATTATATTTGATAGGGATGCAGCTCCCTGCATATACATGTAACAGGCAATATAAAAATCACTGCCTGACAAAGTTAAATTCCATGTTATTTAATGCATTTTGCCTAAAATTCTTCTTCTTCTGGAGAAAGGCTCTCTCCATATAATCTGGTCTAGGAGGAATATACTATCACTAGTGCCATTAAAAGGCAATCACCATCTAGTCTGACTTGATCTTTTATCTTGGATTATTTGCCTGATAAATTCACACAGTATTAAGAGATCACATTATTTAAAAAAGAATTAGTTACATTTATACCAGGAAATTTAGATTGCTATATGAAAGATATTACAACAATTACAATAGCAAAATATGGAGAAGCAGTGAAGTCTAAAGTTAGGCCACATATTATAATATGAAAACTGATTTAATTTTCATATTGTAATTGTTCACTGAACATCTTAGTCATTTGTGGATACTACAAAAAATCATGTTAGATTTTCAGGATTTTGAATAAATGCCAGTCCACAAGAGGGCAAAAATGAAACTATTAGTTTAGCAAATCTGTTTCTATCCAAGAGATGGCAGTGGCAGATCAATCATGTATATATAACAAAAACCAGAGGGGAAAATGTAAACTTAGGGCAACCTCTCCACAAAATACATTGCTAATAAGATGTTAATTTTGTCCAAAGAGTAGTTGTGTTATGACCATTGTTATTTTGGATTCAAAATTCCAGTTAAAAAGTCTTAACAAATAAAAGGTCCTTATTCTATAGCTGTTAATGAAAAATTAGAAATTATTCATTAAAGAGCTAAGCCAATAGAGAGAAACATGGCAAACGGATACCTGCTAGATGACTTTGGGCAACTCACTGTCTCAGGTGAAAAGAATTGACATGAGAATCTTGGAGGGACTAGTAAATTTTGAGTTCATGGGCCAAGGCAGAATATAAATCTAGCAGATGAATTCACCTCTCATTACCTTACCTACAGATATTTGTAGCAGATTGTTAGGAAAAATACACGATCAGTGTCCTCACCTAAAACCTGACAATATACCCTGAATTTGGGTATTGCTTACTTTGCTCTAAATTGAGCATTACTTGCTTTATCTTATATAAAGAAATAGCTGTCATTTAAATACCATGCATGAACATTCCCAATTTTCCGCATTTTGGATTTCATTCCATAGCAAAGCATCTGCCAGGCTTTAAAGGGGACAATCTTTACTGCAGGTAGGACAGGTTCAAAATTCAGCAATAAACTGCACTGTAAAATGAAGATTTGAACCTAGCTCTTTAGCGCTCTAATCTAGCAACTTAATCTAGATATTCTTATCATCAAAGCCTCACTCTTATTCCTGATAATAGATGGCTTGATCTTCACGTACAATGATGATAAAAAAGAAAATGCCCCATTTATTCAAGCCTTTTTTCTCTTACTTTGCAACAAAACAAAGCCAACTTGGTTCAAAGACTTGTACTGTACAGTGTATAGGGAAGCTACAACCATCAATAGTTATTAATCATGAGGATTATATACAGTATTAGCACAAGCATAAAATAGCAACTGCTGAACAATGGAAGCAAGTGGATGATATTACACATATATCTGATTTGCAACCTACCCAGAAACTTGAGTTTGCACAATAAGGTAAGAGAATGTTAGGAAATACAATATTTAATAGCAAGCAATCTGATTTAGCAGGATGTGTGCTTGTTCAAAGCATCCTCAACCAGGGTGCTTGTATAAAAACAGGATGAGTAGGGAAAAGTCATTGTCTCCTCCTCCCCATACAACTTTTCTCTACAGTACTTCTTTTACAGTAGTTCCAAAGCTGAACAATTTGCTGCTATATATAATTGTGAATAGTTACAATATGGGATGTATTGTCCTTTCCGCCAGAAAAATCCCATTCATTTATTCTATTATTCTTACAAACTCTGTACTCTGCACAATTCCAAGTGGCTTACAATGCTAAGATTACAATTATATACATCCACTTCTAGCCAAAATACAACAGTATGTATAAATAACTTCCCTCCATCCAAAAAAGTTTAACCAAGCCGATAAAAATCATCCATCAAACAACTGACTGAAGGACAGACTTTGGGGTCAGTTTCCTGGTTTGATGCAGAAATAGGAAGGTATTAATAAAGAATACACAAAGGTTTTTAATTTTTTTTATAAAATGCTCTTGTATCTTTTATTCCATTATATTCAAGGTGTTAGAACTCTGTTCAAACGATTGGATTGCTAATATATGAACAAGCCACAAATCAATGTTATGTGCATATTGCTTTAAGAACATTGTAGGCAGATTACTATATAAGACAGCAAGGAGCATGCTCAATATGTGATTGTGATCGTGATGATTGATGACTGTGTGTTCCGCACTGCTGAATCTCTCTGCTACTTCACTGTTGAGTAATTGACTTAGTGTCTGTGTAGAATTACTTGAAGAGTTGCTGTGTAAAGACTAACTATCTGTGATAGTGTAGAATTGAATGTTAGATGTAATCTTGTTAGTTAAACAAAGATAGGCAAGAAGATTCTTCATATGGACTGATTTACTGTGTATGACTTGGACTTCCTATTGAACTTTGCTACTACTAGAAGTAAACTATTTTGTAAATACTAAATGTATTGTTTATTGACTGAATAGCATTCATATCAAACTGCAACACCATAATTATTGTATTCGGAGTATGTATACCATAATTAAGTATTCGGAGACTTCAACTGGTGCAAAATGCAGCTGCGCGTGCTGTGGTGGGTGTTTCAAGGTACACCCACGTAACACCTATACTCCGCCAGCTGCATTGGCTGCCCATTGGTCTCCGGGTATAATTCAAGGTGCTGATCATCATCTTTAAAGCCCTACATGGCTTAGGACCAGACTATCTCCGGGACCGCATTCTGCCTTGGAGGAAATCCAAGAGACAACAAAATTGAACCATTCAACTCAAAGATCAAGGCAAAGAGAAAATCAATAAAGAGGTTAGTGTATGTGTAAGGAATTGCAACACAAAATTGCTCACAAGAGTGCCAGAAGTATTAAGATGGCCATTGCGACTATAAGATATATGCAATCATACGTTGCATCCGCCTTTGACTTTTTTGACCCACACCCCCCTCAGGATTTCTAAAAGGGGAACACTAGTATTTCCCTCTGGTCTTAGATACAGGTAGTCCTGAACTTACAGCCACAATTGAGCCCAAAATTTATGTTGTTAAGTGAGAAATTTGTTGAGTTTTGCCTTATTTTACAACTTTTCTCGCCACCTTTAAGTGAATCACTGCAGTTCTTAAATTAGTAACAGTTAAGTTAATTTGGTTTCTCCATTGACTTCGCTTGTCAGAAGGTCGCAAAAGGGGATCACATGACTCTAGGACACTGCAAGTCACAAAGTTGAGTCAGTTGTCCAGCATCCCAATGTAAATCAAGTGACCGTGGGCATGCTCTAACGGTCATGTGAAAAATGGTCATTAAGTCACCCTTTTCAATGTCTTTTTAACTTCAAACTGTTACTAAGTGGAGGACTGCCTGTATTCAGCTTTATATGAAGACATACAAATAAAGCATTTCTTTTAGCAGAGGACACTCAAACAGTTCCACCTCAGCCGGCCATCGTGGTACCAAAAAGAACAGCCGGGCGGGGAGCGTGAGTAGGATGACGCTGTGAAGACGCTACGAGGCCTTTGCATGAGGCTCTTTTCTGGAAGAGAAGCGCGCTTCATTTCTCCCAGTGGCGGGAAAGCATCTCTGCGGCATTTCTTTCCCGCGCGCTACCATCCCCGGACAGCGCCTGCGCGAGAGGTGCAAAACTCCTTTCTAAGTCCTGCGCTGGAGGAAGTCGCGGGTATTTGGACTTAAAGGGTCGGGGAGGGTGGTGGAAGTATAAGCAGCCAGGCAAATTATGACCCTTCCTACACCCTTCATTTTAGCCATTAATGTGCCGTTAATCTGCCACTATAGTGTTTTCCCGCCATTCTTTTAAAGGGAAGCGCGCTATCGCAACTACCCTCTTCCCCGTCCCTTCTTATGCAAGCCCTGTTTTCCATCCTACTCCCAGGTGGGGAAATAACACAAGGCTGTAGGTCCTTTCACGGGCTCCTTATTTTTCGGAGGATCGCTGACGCTCGGGTCTAGCGCCTGGACAATGCAGGGACAGACCGGCGTGGAAATCTTTGCATCACGAGCCTGCGTGGAAAAAATTATCCCCCCCCCCCACACACCCTGTAGGAGGGGAGAAACGCAACTGGAACGGGGAGGGAAATCTAGAGGAAAAAATGCGAATTCTAGAGGGAGGGAGGGAGACGTCCGAATGAATTGCCGACGGGATTCCGCGGGCGGGGGGCAATCGGAGTTACTGATGGGAATTCCGCTCAGGAGGGCGTTGAGCACAAGTTCCCGGGGGGAAAAATCCACGTAGTCGCTGGGAGCCGAAAGCGATTGAGTGACACGTCAATCAATTGAGCTCACGTAAATCACATTGCGGGCGATCAATATTTACTCGAACCAGTCAGAAACCGCACGGATGTTACAATCCAAGCAGCTTTTACTGAAACGCAAGGAGATTCAAAGCGCAGCTCCGCGCGCGCGTTTCGTCCCCGTTAAACAAAATGGGTTTCCCCACCACCACCACCACCTCCCCCCTTCTGAACCGGTAAGCAAAAGTCCCTGGCAGCCTTCACCGCCGCTGACTTTTTGTCCTCCTTTCGTTATTTCCATATTTAGCTTTTGCCTCAACCGAGATCTCAACCCAAGGGCTCCGCAGTCGCTTTATTGCTGCCCCTGCGAAATCGCTCCCGCTCGCCCGCAACTCACCGAGGGTTGCCACTTGCCACCCGCCCAACTTTCAAACCTTCCTTGCGGGGGAGATTCGGAGAGGCCGCGAACGGCAGCCTGTGCGGCCAATGGCCGCTGGGTGAGGATGTTGCTCCTCCCGGTGGCTTCCTTGAGCCAATCTAAGGCGCAGAAGGTGGGATTTCCTCGCCGTGCGCGGCCTTTTAACCCCTTGAGCCCTTCGGAGGCTAGGCGGGGGAGGCTGGCCAAAAGGCGGGAAAGCCATCGTTTGGAGGTAGAATTGTCAGCCTGAAATTCTAAGCTGACGATTGCTAAAGATAGACTCTTAAAACAATCTCGAGTAGCGAAGTTGGTGGCTGCAATAACAGAACGTCATTTTAGCTCTTTTGCTTTCTTTTCCATTCCCCCCACTCTGCTGTTGCAATGCCATGGCTGGTGAACAGATTAGGTTTTAAATTAGGTCCTTTGTATCAAACAGACAAATAAACTTGAAAACATTTGTTTGTTTATCACTTTTAGACAGTGGACTTTCGCTATCCAAATGACCCTGGATGACTATCAATGAATAGAACATGTCTGAGGGCACATAAAGTATGAATCTGACAGTTTAACCGTAGAATTAATCAGACACATCCAAAATGAACATCCGCAATCAGTTTGGCCAAAGACACAAAGCAACAAGGATACTATAATTGTAGCACCTTAACTGCAAGGAGGCAGATACATTACATTATATTGTTTACATTATAATGTAATGTAAACCCAAAGGAAGCATGGAGAGATGTTGCAAAGAAGTGCCCGCTGCCTACAGTAGGCCATATGTAGCAGGCCCACTAGAAATATTTAGATCAGATGGGCAAGTGTACTTTTGTAAAAGTGAAAGCTGGTGTATCCTAGAGCTTCAATTTATAGTGCTTTGTAAGTGATAATCAGCATTTTGAATTGGGTCTCGAAGTCTATTGTTAACCAATGCAGGGTTGTTGTTTTTGTCTTTTAATGATCCCTTCGTCTTTTAATCTATCCCTTACCGGGGTAGAGTCGGGGCCACTGAATGGAGCTGAGTGTTTACTGACTGCTTGCCCTTCCTGTCGCCAATGCAAAGTTCGCAGCAGACTCATTCTGCCCAGAGAGAAATATCGGCCACTACCTAGGATCGGACTCTCAGCCTCATGATTGTGAGGCGAGAGTTCCACCTCTAGGCCACTGCACCACTCATTGTTAACCAATGCAATGCTGTAAAAAAGTGCTGTTTTTTTCCTACAGTGGTGAGGTAGGGTTGCCTAGTCATAGTTTAGCTTGCTATATTCAAACTTGGCAACTTTAAAATGGGTGGACTTCAACTCCTAACGTGCTGCTGGGAAATTCTAGGAATTGAAGTCCACGCATCATAAAGTACTCCTGTGAGGCCACCAGAACCTCTGAAAATCACACGAGAATGGAGCATGTTTCATGTGGTTTGCAGGGGCTGCTTGAGACCATTCTCTGAAGTTGCTTCAGGAACTAAAGTATTTGTGTGTCTTGAAACAGCCTCCATTAAGCTGCCAGAGCCTGTTAATAGGAGAACACTGCTGAAGGTGACTTGCGTGCAGTAGATTCTAGGGAATGCTGGACAGTAGAGGCAAATGTAGGATTCCCAAGTCTCGCACCCCTTGGTGAACAGTGCAACACAGCCTTGTTGAGTGGTAGCAGTGGCAATAGGGCTGAACTCAGGCCCAGCCTCAATGTTACCGCTGAGTACCACTGGTCAGAGTGGCCTAGATGAGGGGGACACAAAATTGTTTCTTTTGCTTGGGTGTATGTTTGTGTATGTGACACACCAATAAAGAGGCCACTGTTCTGGACTGACAATGTCAATATGTTAATATCCTGTGTGGCAACTTTTCCTAGCTTCAAGATATCTTCTAATGGGTATTCAGTGCTCCGAGAAGCCTTAATACTTGAAGATAATCATAGCAAATCATTAATTTGGCAGTCACTTATTGGCTGTGGTTCCATCAGAATTATTTTAAAAAAATATTTTAAATAATTCATTGCATAACTCAGGCTGTAAGATGTAAAATTGATGTTACTGTTTTATGGAATGAATGATTCCTCACCATCATAGATCAAGTGAGAAAATACTTAACTTCAGTGCAGCAGTGTGTACAACCTTTTAATTCCATTTTTGTAATATTTTTCCTGATGTAGCAGTTTGCAAGGAAGGTTAATATTTTTCCTCCTGTCAAATTAGTCTTAAATGTTCTCCACTTAATGAAGCAGTTAGAAGTCTATCAACTGCACTGCAGGATTTAATTTCCTTTGTGACAAAACAATAGAGATTTATGTTGCCTTTCAATATCTATTTAATATTATAAGTGGAATGGAGCAGAAACTAATAGGCATTTTTACAGCAGGCAACAAATTTGTCACATTGGCTTTCTGGAGAGTTTTATTTTAGTTTAGTGCATTTTGCCTTGACAAAATTAGTTTAAAACTCTGTGGCTGGCTCCAAATGGCTCATTCCCATTTTTTCAAATTCCATTGGCTATAATATTTCAAACACTGGATAAAAATTCCCCTGTGACAGGAAAAGAAATACTGTTGATAAATCAATGAATCTAGCACTTAAGAAAGGATAGTGTGCTTTCCTCCATCTTCATATTAAGAAGCTACCTAAATTCTTGGTCATTTCAGATTGATTGTATCTTTGGCTAAACTATACAGTAGGAGAGACACCTTAAATTAGAAAAAAGATTAAGAATATAAGTAAAAAATGAAA
This sequence comes from Diadophis punctatus similis, assembly GCA_023053685.1. Taxonomy (NCBI): domain Eukaryota; kingdom Metazoa; phylum Chordata; class Lepidosauria; order Squamata; family Dipsadidae; genus Diadophis; species Diadophis punctatus. The sequence continues at coordinate 57,804,096 of JALIGW010000002.1, read as the reverse complement.
ATAAAACAAGTGAAAGCTTAAAATAAAATACAACTCCTTATCTGCCACTGCACTCACCAACAAACATAGCTTAATATTTATTTGCTTCCTGTTGTCTCCTAAGAAAAATGATTCAGTTCTTAATTCTAGTTTGTGATATCAATTTTGGCAACTTTCTTGCAGAGAAAACCTGTCCTTATATATATAATTTCTTTAATTTGGCAAAAAAAAGGCCCCCAAAAGCAGACCAGAAGACAAAAAATTAGTTAATTACAGTATAATTTCCTTAATACACCAATCGAGGGTTTATTCTTTACAAATGTTATGTTAAATGCAGGAGTTGATCATTATGGCAGTCTATATCATCTATGTGATGTCATACAAATGATGCAATGACACCATTCGTGTTGCTGGTATCCTTATTAGATTGATATGAATTACCTCAGACGGTGAAACTGCTGCTCATAAGGTCTGTAAAATTAAAGTATATAAAATTTAGATTTCCTTGCAATAATTTTCCTTTTTTTCTTGCTATTGTTGTAAACATGAACATTTTTCTTCATTTTTAATCAGTGTTAACAATAGTGTATCAGCCTTTCAGCTTTTATAAACAGTGTACATGGACTTCCCCAGAGCTTTTGTGGACTGGACTCAACTGAAAATTTAGAATGGGGAAAGTATTGAGCCACACACTGTTCCACTAAGTCTATTTAGACCAGGACTTTATTCTTTGTATTATAGCCCTATTATTGTTCTTATTACTTATGCTAGTCATTAAAAGCAATTAAAATGGCATAAATGTGATAATTCAATTATAATCAGCTTCTATTTCAGATTCTCCTCTAATATTTACATATTGCAGCTGAGTGCACACCTCCTTGTACAATTAGGGCACTGTAGACTCTGAATGAGGGCCACTCTGAAATGGTCACTTATGTCAAAGGATTTAGCTACATGTTTAGTTTAGTCTTACAAATGTTGTTCCCTTACTAAAAAAAATGAATTAAAAAAAGTTAAAGGAAATAAGAATCATAGGTAGGTTTAACAGAGACCAAAGAATAATACTGAATAGTGTAAAAGATATGAAATATAAATGGGAAAAGTGGTTTCCAAATTAATGCTGAGGGAACTTTGAGCAATTCAGTCTAGGAAGCTGCATCCATGAGGGAGAAAATGTCAGTTACAGATCACCATAAGTCTAGTGTTCCTGTCTACTTTGCTTCTACCAGGTCATTCCCATGACTTTCTACATACTACTTGTAACCTTGTTGAAAAATCTTAATTTGTTGTGTCCCTTCTCATTTTGTATCTTTGTAGGGTGGGTGGGTTTCAATATGTCAATTTGTAGAATGCTTACTGAAGTTGTCCAAACCCTAGAGATGATGGGGCAGGGAACCAAGGACACCAAGAGAGGTTGCCATGGGCATTCTGTTGAGGACTCATCCATGTCTTATATTGAAGGCATAAATGTTTACACCTAATACACACTTTTATGCACTGTGCTTTGACAGATGTAGGATAAAATCAACTTGAACAAATGAAATTGCCAGTGATGGATTATCATTGGATATATGTGTTTTAATCTTGGGGTGGGCAAATTGAAACCCCTTTTGCAGACTTTGGTGGACTGAAAACTGACAGGATAATTGCTTTCCATTTTGAAATGTGGAGCACATAAAAAACTATAAGCTATAAAGTATGTATTTCATAGTTAAAAAGCAAACAAAACCTTCAAAGTTACCTTCAGATGTGGTCCTTAGCCTCTACAAAATCTTAGGTTCAGTTCTTGGTCCTGCAAGGTTGCCCACCCTGCTTCAAGATACCACAAGACAATTGCTTGTTATAACCGATTAACACTGCTAATCCATTAGATCTGGTTCTTGAGAATTCAATGAAGAACTCCCTTGATTGTCTAGGCAGCAAAGCAGTCTCAGTCCACAATCTGTCAGAATTATAGATCTGTGGCTGCACACCAAAGATTTGTTGCAACTTTGAGATGGCCCCTATGCAGGTCTTTAAAATCCCACCGTAAACATTTCATGTTAAACAATGAAGGTCATTATCGTCTTTAAAAAGGTTGTCCAGAATATTGTTTCAGTTAGCCTGTATGAATCAAAGAAGATGCAAGCCACCATTTTTAATAAATGTTCCACAAACAAAATACGTAAACAATAAGTTATAATATTTTTATTCATGTTAGAATTTCTATCAGTGTTTGAACATTAATGTTTAGAGAGTTTGTACAAATTTTCATTTATGATTTAAAATTGAGAACCACACTAGATCACAAAATGGTAACCCTAAAACAGTTCAGAATGACATGCAATATTCCACACTCTCCTTAATACTGTTGACCTTGATTTTGTTTCCAAATGGGAAATCGTGAAAAATGTGCGTTGTATTTTATGTCTCAGCATTGTTCCAAAACATAATGGTATTGTCACATATAAACTCTTTTAAAATATAATTCTGTCAAAAGAATTGAGGACTACTATGTACACTACAAAAATAAATTTTCATATAAATAAATTATATGGCATACTTTTATCTTTGTAACTGAAATACAAACCCATTCCTGCTAAAAACAGGCAATGAGAACCAGTCTGAATATTTTTTCCTTTCGACTTCTCACTCTAAAAAAAACACTACTGAATGAGTTCTTAATGTAAATGTTATATACTCTCTTCCTATTTAACATTAGTAAGCATTCTATACAAATAAAAATTTCAATTAAAGAGTAAAAACATAGCTGTAATAGTGTTTCCAATAGAAATAAAATCCCTGCATTTTGTTTGTTATAAACTGGCATGACAAATACTGTAAGAAAACATTCTTATGATACAAAAATATAAATATCAACAATTTATCATTTAAAAACATAGAAGAGCTGATCACTGAAATCTTTTGCCAATGTGACAAGAGAAAATGGTCTATACTATGCGCCAAGGAGTAGGCAATCCCATAAAATAAAAAGGCAAAATATCTGACACACAAACACACACACACCAAGGAAAGTTAAGGTGAGGACTACTGAAAACTACATTCTTGTACTTGCTCACTTTCTCCTTTTCTTAAAAAATAACACGAAGCAAATAAGCAACTGTCATAACTTGAGTCACCAGTACCTGACAGAGAATATAAGCTTACAATTGGTACCAACTTCGCAAGATTGTTTCTCGTTATAATCTAACTTTACCGTAATATAGATGCTTCTGTGGCAAAATAGGCCTACAGAGTGAGATTTCCTGCCTTTCGTACCATGAAGACAATGAGCTACCCAGTTGCTCTTCAGAAAATTCAGATTAGACAGATAACCACAACCATTTTGCCTCAATGTATTACTAAGGTTGGAGCTGAAAGGGCCATGCTGGTTAATGTATTATAATGATAAATAGCAGGAGAATTGAGAAACTGAGTAAAAGACAGGTATTACTCTATTTAAACAGTGACTAAATAGGGAGATTACTGAAATAATCATATCAGGCCCATGCAATACAGGCTATCAAGGTTTGTCTACATGACACTGCTTCTTACTAAAGTTAAGCTGAATTTAGACATTACATTGTTTGATGCAAAATCACTTAAATATATGGGAGTTTTTTTAGACATAGCTGCTCTTGGCTAATTTGGTAAAATCAATTGCTCCAGAACTTCTTATCAAATATCTGATGAGTGCTGATGGATAAGCACAAGTCTCAAATTTAATGTAAAATCATTAGCTTTCACTCACTGAGGTGTGTTCGGAAAAGTATTTGCTGAGCTATGCACCAGCAAGAAAATGCTTTGAAATGCTATCAGAGTACATTTTATCACTTTGGGTATAATCCTGCTTTAACTCAAATTATATGTAGATCTGTTTGCATGTTGTCTCTCATGCTCCTCAGAGTTTTGTTGAAAAGGAGACTTCTCTTAGTGGTGGATGATGATGTTGTAAGGGCAGCTCATGCAACATGTGGAAGAAACGCAGGAATTCCTCTTTTCATGAGACCCGGACACAGCAGAAAAAATTGACCTCATTTTTTTTCCAGCCTCTGTTACTATTTCAAACTAAGATGCAGAATGTTAACAAAGATGGTAGGGAATCCATTCTGACTGCTTTTCATATCATAGTCAAAACAAATATTTTTTCTTTGAAATGCAGAATGAATGTATAAAATTGAAAACTTAAAGAACATTTAAATGAAAGGATAAAACTTTTACTAAATTTCTGATGAAAACCTTCAAGTTTATGTAAGTTTTATATGGAATACAGGGCATGTATTAATAATTTGTATAGCTTATGTCTTCTGGTATCATTTCAAGGTTTTGCCTTTCTTACTTGATTGCTTCAAGTAATTCCTTCCTATTTTACTATATTTTTTATACATTTGTTACTCTTTCACTCTGAGAAACAAAAGCCATAAAAATAGTGTTAAATGAACCATCTTACTTTCTTGCTGGGATTTACCTAATATGGCAACTTTTCATTATTACAAATTTGAAAAATACTGTTCTTTATTTAAACATCTAAATTATTAATACTTAAGATGTATTTCTCAACCTGGTATCTTCCTGATTAAAAGGCCTATAGTACAACACAGCAGCTTAGAGAAGACAACATTAAAAGGGACATGTTTTCAGATTTTATAACCTGAATGGAAATGTTCTTTGACTAACTTGAAGGTTTCATAAAATGTTGGGACAAAAAAGATCAAATACATCAGTTGTGTTGCATATTGCAGCCATGACCATGATGAGGAAGTGCAGTTCTAAAACACACCAAACTTTTTACCATTTAGTTTCCAGCATCTCATTCTTATTCTGTTTTAAGTAGGTGGGATGATGCAGTGAGAACGAGCTATTTTATTCTCACTGGAGATATAGCCACGGTGTAGTCAGCAGAGGCAGTTTCTGTAGTTTGCTCATGGCCAAGTACAATACATCAAAAGCCTAGAACCTACAAATGCTGGCTCCAAATCATTCCACTCCTTTTTTTAATGATGGTATTAACAATTGTTAAGCTCCATTATTATTGGTGGTGGTTTGTCACAGAGCCAGCTGTTTAGACTGGATGTGGAATTTTATTAATTAATTATTGACTGATTGCAATCTTACAAACATTTGCTCACCCATGAAAACTTGCTTTAATGCTAATTGAACTGAAAAGTACAAATCTGTAGTGTTAGCCAGCATTGGTAGGTTATTAAAGGCAAAAGGGATTATACAACATATAATTTTCTGGCCAAAGCTCTTACATGTGAGCCGTTAGATATGAGAATTATAGGTAAGTCACATACTTCAGTGCTACATTCATTTCAGCAGGGCATATGTTAGACGTTCACAATAATCTGTTCTCCACAAAACAGTTACAGTACACAAACCACACAGCTATGCCTACTTCAGTCATCAGCGTTAAACACACTGCTCTTCATATCTGCTCATTAAGGAAAAAACAGAAAAGAAAAATTATCACGCATAGCGTGTTTGAAAGTTAACAGAAGTATTTCATACTACCACAGGGCTGTGATATGAAAAATTTTAAAATAGTTTAACACACTTTCTCTCTCACACACAAATATATATATTTATGAACCTTTACACAAAAATATCCTAATACATTAGCAATATTTGCATAGAATTATACATGTAAATCATACAATATTTAAGCAGCAGCAACATATGCTGAAATTTATGACTAGTTTAAGCTTAATTGTGGCATAGAAATCAACGTACAGTAAGTACAGAGCACAAACAACAGTCCCCACTCTGTTAAACAGGAGTTTAACACAACTCCAGATTATACTACTTTACACAGTTTCTCTCGTATATTACAGATGTGTACATCTTTTAAATATTTATAGAAATAATTCACAATATTTTACAATAGATTACAGTAAAGGGAAATATTTGTCCTGGGTGCAGCATTGTCCTTTCCCCCCCATAACTTGAAGTAGTTTCTCTTCAAGCGTTTCTGGAAAGACGAGGTCTCCCATCTTTGGCCTCTTCTTTGCTTCAGTTATTTCCCTGTACAAATAAAGACAAAAAAAGGAGCCCCCATGTTCACTTAAAGTTCAGCAAAGATAAACAAATCATCTCAGCTGAAGCCATTCAGCAAGGCTGCAATTAAAAGTCACAAGACCTGTGTGTGTGTGTGTGTGTGTGTGTGTGTGTGTGTGTGTGTGTAAAAAACACAAGTTATATATATGATCTGGACTTTTCTGAGTGCTTTAATGTGGACATAGTAAATTCCAAGAAAAGCAATTTAACCACCTCTGTTGTTTAATTGTTCCCTTATTAAAATAAGATATTGTAAATTTCCCCCCATATCGTACTGTCATATTCCATAACTTGCTTCAGTTGCTCCAGTGAACATAGGCTGTGCCTATATATAATGCTGAGCCAGGACTATGTGTCTGTGACTTCACTCACAGATTTCCTCTTACCCCTCCGGTGCTTCAGTGTAGCATTAAAGTTCCCCTGTGTTTTAGAAATTCCTTAATACAATAAGAAATTGCTTAAAGCTACTGCAGGCTACAGCAATAACACTTACACTTACCGTATTTTTCGGACTATAAGACGCACCAAGATTTCAAAGAGGTAAGTAAGAAAAAAAAGTTTTTGTCCTCCCCGGCCCCCAGGAGCACTCTGCAGGCCTCCCAAACCCTCTGCGCACCCCATTTTTTGCAAAATCGGACCCGTTTTTAACCCATTTTTGCGAAAAACGGGGCACACAGAGGGTTTGGGAGGCCTGCAGAGTGCTCCTAGGGGCTGGGGGAAGGCAAAACCACCCAGTTTTTTGCCCATTTATTTGCAAAAATTGGGATGTTTTTGCCTTCTCCCGCCCCCAGGAGTACTCTGCAAGCCTCCCAAACCCTCTGCGCATCCCATTTTTGCCAAAAATGGGCCCATTTTCCATAAAAATGGGACGTGGGGGCGGGGCTTCGGGAGGCCAAAAATTGCTGTGTTCGGTGTATAAGACGCACGGACATTTCCACCCTCTTTTAGGGGGGAAAAGGTGTGTCTTATACTCTAAAAAATACGGTATATACCGCTTCATGCTTTACAGCCCTCTCTAAGCGGTTTATAGAGTCAGCATATTTCCCTTAATAATCTGGGTCCTCATTTTACCAACCTTGGGAGGATGGAAGGCTGAGTCAACCTTGAGTCGGTGAGGATCGAACTCCTGGAGGTGAGCAGAATTAGCGTGCAATACTGTATTCTAACCATTGCGTCACCATGGCTCAATGCTGAGATGGGTAAGAAGTGCACCGAAAGCAATTATGCATGCTGGCAGATGGTGTGAGTAATGCTACCCACTGGGGATGGAAAGCTTTACCTTAATCTGAGCCCTCGCCATGAGTCCTTTCTTCACATTCAACATCTTGCAGTTCTATGATTTCTATTTTAGAGTTCCTCCTCTCACACCGGACATTAAATGGCACATGAGGATCCTCAAATTGTCCATGCTCGGCTTCATGGTGTCTCTCACAAGCCGGACAGCTTCCTCCGTGAGGATTGTGGCTATGCCCAGCAGGATGTACAGCTACAGTAACTGAAGCTGAAGCAGTTACAGTAGTGATAGGCTGGCAGCATGGCAGCCCAGAAGAGCCTGTGGCAGTGAAGGCTGGATTTCTGATGTTCTGAGAACGAGTTCTCTGACCAGAGCAATCCCTGTTACTAGAACAGGAATGCCCTTTAGTAAAAGTTTCAAAGGCATCTCTACGTGGCCGGTAAGGGGGTGGTTGAAGTCCTTCCCTTGGCTCTCTTTTCAATTTCTTGCTTTTATGCCATGTTTGTTGGGTTCCAGGTTCTTGATTAGATTGTAGCTTTGGGCTTGATGGATAATAGCATGCTTCTGGTTGGATCACCTGGGGAAAAAAAAAGGCAGGGAAACTTTTTGAGCAATAATGTGGAGCCAAACGTTTTTATCTGGTTCATAAAACAGTTTTGCATTAATTAAATTTACTTTGCCACAGCTAAGTTACCGTATTTTTCTGAGTATAAGACGCACCTTTTTCTTCCCTAAAAGTGGCTGAAAATTTGGGTGCGTCTTATACATCGAATGTAGCTTTTTTTTTTCCAGCCCTAACTAGGTGCTAACAGATCTTCCCAGCTCTTACCTTGCAGGCTTTTTCATTGTTACTCTCTCCAAAGAATGTTTTTCCAGCCCTAAGTCTTTGCAGGTTTTTTTTTCATTGCTCTACTTGCTCCAAAGAAGGTTTTTTCCAGCCCTAACCAGGTGCTAACGATCTTCCCAGCTCTTACTGGCTTGCATGCTCTTTCATTGTTACTCTCTCAGAAGAAGGTTTTTTTAAGTCCTAACCAGAGGATAAAATAATGTGCTGAAGCTGACCAGACTAAGGATGCTAGCCAGATGAACACCTGGTAGGCAGATTGTTTTCCCCTATTTTCCTCCCCAAAAACTAAGGCGCGTCTTATACTCCGGTGCGTCTTATACTCCGAAAAATACGGTACTTGGAAGCCTACATTTATTGTTGCTGTATAGCCCTTTTACTTCATAACAAGCAACAAAGAGCATCATTGCAGCACAACAAAAGATCGCGCCTGCATCCACAAAGCCACTTTCTGCAATCTTGTTCAAGTGTGTTCTCGTTAATCCATTTAAGTAGTTTCTCCTTTTGCAAAAAAGTGGAAAGGAAATCTTCTCGTGTGGTTCCATAAGCAAACACTCTTGGTTTTTGGCAAGAGGTAGAGTTCAAGTAGAAAATATTAATGAGGTGGCACATTTAACTGATAAAACCTCAAAACATGGAGAGTACAGCATCTTTTTAAATCAAACACTTTTGATCCAGAAGTGTATCTCTGCTCAGGGGCATCCACAGGTGGGATCAGCAATATCAAAATGCTTGGCACTGTCAGACAATCAAACTCCTACCCCTTTTTAATGTATGTCGTTCTCATGTAAACAGGACGAGCCTTCAATTTCTCAGTCACGCCTGCCATTTTGATCCTGTTGATTCCCCCCTCACCACCATGGATGCTCCTGACTCTACTTGTTTTTTATGGCTCTAATTACCTATTCTTCATCTCAGAAGCAGCACTGGAAGCGAAGCAGAAGAAAAGAATCCCCTTTTACCTCCTACTTTAGCTTGTTCAAAGATAAATATGAATTGGACATGGTTTGGAAAAATACTTTGATAAATATTCATCACTTGTGACAACTTATATCCAGCTAGAATTTTTTCTTTTTGTTCCTGCCCGCTTACATTCAAAGGCTATGCTTAATGCTGATGAAAGAGAACTGGCAAAACTCAATTGCTTACTTGGAAATTATCTCAACCAACCTATACCAATCCACTTCTCTACTCAAATCTGTGTCAGAAAAAAATATACAAATTAAACCCACCTAGCAGTGGACTGATTCTAACACTTCATTTTTTTTCATTACTGCAGTTGAATTTTGTAATAAGTAGAGTTAAAAAAATACAATCAAAGGACAGAAGAAAATAGACTTTGTATTTATTACCCCTTTTTGTGTTCTGGAGATGAGGTTATGAACACCTGCCTTGCTCATTAATCATCTCCTTCACTTACAAACAATTACTGTTTTCTGTACATTTATAGTCACATCAAATTTCTAAACAGGTATTACTTAACAATATCCCTTGTTCAAAGAATTACAATTTAGTATTTTTAACTGTGGTCATTTTCTATTTTAATTTACTATAAATATTCTTTCCTAAAATGAACTGATTCCCTGCTTCAGGATTATTTTTAACAATAAGAATGTGGGATCAATGGTACTATAAATTACCGTATTTTTCAGACCATAAGACGCTCCAGACTATAAGATGCACCTAGCTTTTGGGGAGGAAAACAAGAAAAAAAATCTGCCTCTGCCTCCCAGCAAATTGCCTCCTTACAGCAAACAGCAAACAGCCTGGTCAGCTTCAGCACAGCCTGATTTAGCACAAGCAGCTGATTGGCAGTTGGATCTGCCTCCCGGAATACCGCCTATCAGCTGTTCTAGGCTGCGGGGATTGCCACCGCCCATCGCCACTGTTGCCGCCTCCGCGCGTCCTGTTTTTTGCCTCCGCGCGCCCCATTTTCAGCCTCCGGGCCTCCCATTTTTGGCCCGTTCCCAGCAGCAGGGATAGGCAGCAGCGGTGAAAATGGGTCGAAAATGGGATGCGTGGAGGCCGAATACAGGATGCATGGAGGCTGAAAATGGGGCGCGTGGAGGCGGCGATAGGCAGCAGCGGCGACGGGCAGTGGTGATCCCCACAGCCTGGAACAGCTGATAGGTGGTATTGCAGGAGGCCGACACAACCGCCAATCAGCTGCTCGTGCTAAATCAGGCTGTGCTGGAGCTGACCAGGCGGTTTGTTCTTAGGACGCAAATTGCTGGGAAGCAGAGGCTGAAGGGTGGGGGCCGGTGGGCGGGCGGGGCTTCAGCAACATTCGCTGTATAAGACTCACACACATTTCCACCCACTTTGGGGGGGGGGAAGTGCGTCTTATACACCGAAAAATATGGTAAATATCAAATGGGATTTCAGTTACTTACCGTGGATTTGGCAAACACTGGATTTTCAGTTGCTTCAACAATGACTTGATGGGCTGGGGCCCCAGTTCTCTGGGGGCCCTCATACTGATGTAGTTCCTCACTGATTCCTGATACTGTTGTCTGAGAACTGTATTCGGAATCTGATGTATCTGAGCCATTTTGACCATGAGTTGGTGGAACAGCAAACCTCACAATGCTTGGGGGAGGTTCAGAAGAAGGGGTAGGTAGTCTGCTCCTTCCATCAGCTGGAGAAACCTGAGAATAACATTTTTAAAGCTCTTAGTAGATCAATGAAAGCCTCGGGCATGTTCTCAAGATTGAAGAAATGCCCACGATCAGGTCTTTGAAGAACTACAGACAAATTGTGTGCATTTTCCACCTAATAATTCTTGATGAACACTACAGGAACATAAAATATATTAAGATTTGATACACTGTTATTTAAACTATGTTACTGCATATGATACATGAGTTGTATCATATGATACATGAGTTGCTGTTGTTATGAAGTAAAAGAGCTCCAATTAATCCATATCTCCAATTATTGTTACCCCACACACTTCTGGGACAATCTGCAGCATCCAGGGGTGAAATCCAGCAGGTTCTGACAGGTTCTGGAGAACCGGTAGCGGAAATTTTGAATAGTTTGGAGAACTGGCAAATACCATCTGTGGCTGGCCCCAGAGTGAGGTGGGAATGGAGATTTTGCAATATCCTTCCCCCAGGAGTGGGGAGGGAATGGGGATTTTGCAGTATCCTCCTGCCAAGCCCACCAAGCCACGCCCAAAGCACCGGTAGTAAAAAAAATTGGATTTCACCACTGAGCATAACTCTTTTCACTGAAGCATCTTCCACATTACCCATCTTTACATTCATCTGTTCAGTTCACTGAAAGATCTTCTAACATTTTTTTCATACAGGACTTATTCTCCCCCTATATTTTTTCCACATTTACTCTTGTTTCTTTCCCTTCTTTCCTTTTCTCCAGTCATTCACTAATTTTTCACAGTCTCTCAGTATGCTGTATGAACCTGCTAGTTGGTAGGATACCAAAAATATGCCAGTTTGGAAGGTAAGCAGCAGTTTAGGTTCCTAAGTTAATAAAGTAATGTAAGTATGCTTGGGGTAAAACTGGCCATTGATTACACTTGTAACATTCTGATCCAAATCTACCAGAATTGACCCAAACTGTCTTTGCCATTAGTAGAGGGGTGAAGAACTATGTAAAAGCCTCAATTGACTAAAGCTATAAAAGGAAGTGAAAGTTAGTATTTATGGATCCATATGGCATGTGAAAGATTGTGTTTTGGAATATAGAGGGAGGGAGGGTCTATGAAACAAAGAAAGAGGAGATAATCCGAATAAGAGTGGTCTCATCTTTTAGACTGGAGCTGATGAATACATGTATGACAGTGAATGTGTTGGTTCTGTTATGAAAAAAGGACTAAAATATGTGTCAAAAAGTATGAATTGCTACCATATAGTGATTCTGGGGGTGTATGAAAAAAGGAATTCAGATATTCGGAATCTTCATTGTAACATTCTAATGAACAGTAACAATGAAATAACAGAAGATGAATTGTGGAGAAATTCTGAAAGAATGGGATTTGAGGAGGAAAGTTGTTCTGTGGATGTCATGGGAATGAGACAAGACAGTAAAAAATGGTTATTAGAGCATTAAAAGACCTAAGAATGATGATTCTTCCATGACTACATGCTTTTTTAAAAAAAAATCTGTTTCAAGTATTTAGTTTACATAATTTGTGTTTAGAAGAATGCTATCTGAAACATCTTCTCTATGAATACTGCATGCAGTGCATTATTTTTCAAGCAGGCATGCTAGTATCCCAGCAGCTGTCTTCTGGGTCTGCAACTGACCAAATGTGATGTCATCATCTGTGCTTCTCTTGGCCCCCCCAAAAAATGGGGGGCCAAGAGAAGCACAGATGATGACATCACAAATGTTTCAGGAGAAAGGGAAAAAAAGTGAAGATGGCAGTAACAGACCTGCCTAAGAGGTAGCTGCAAGTATTGGAATGAAGTCAACCCCGATTAACAGCGAACAATTGGGGCCACTATCTATGATGTATACGGGGCTTTAATATATTTTAATATATTTTTATGCTTTGCAAAATTTTGTATCATATGCCTTTTTCCCTTCTTTCCAGTGTCCTGTTTTTGAAAAAGAGGCACACAAATGGAAGATAACAATAGTTGGGCCATAAAATAACACTTCTGCTATCCAATCACAAATTGTTGATACAAATTCTACTTCAAAATCTACTTTTTTACATCAGAAAAGCTAGATCTGTAAAACAAATTAAGTTTTGGATTTTGAATTATGTTATCAAAGTACCAAATATTATAAAGCAATATAATTTAAAATGGTAAAAGCACAAATTATGTATCATTATAACAGAACGGGGGGGGGCAATGACATTTCTATAATGAGCATAATACTGACCTCAGGATATGGTCCAAATAGGGAAAGGAGAACAGGAAGCAGCACCAATCCATTCAAAGCGCCTAAGATAGTTAAAATTGCCAAAACAGCAAAGAAATACCTGAAACGTTTTAAGATAAAAACGGTTATAATCAGAAAGTGTGTTCAATACTAAACACAGAAAACAAAACAGATAATATACTTTCATTAAATATTCAAGCAAGCATGCTAATATAGCGTTTCATTTTTTTTTCTATTTAATGAATAAACTCAGCATGCAATTTTGTTTTCTTTTTTTACCTTTTGGATTAGAGCACTCTACATTCCACAACCAAAGTGTTAGTTCAAAAAAGAAAAGAAAAAAAAGTTTGTTAATTTGCCAGAATCTTGCAGCATGTAATGTTATTTATGAACGTGTTACACAAACACAAAAATATGGAATGCAAACTGAATGACTGAAAGGATTGAAAGCACAAATACAATGAAAGAGGCCCTCCATTAGTGAAAATCCAGCAGAAGCAAACAAATGAAGTGAAGGGTGTAGAATTTAAACAATTTAGCCTAGAAGGAGAAAGAAGTCCACTTCTCCCAGCAACTAATCCAGTGTGAAATGCTCCTGCATCTAACAGCAGAATCTCTAATTAAATCTCTAGTGTATCAGGTAAGGCTTTCCCTTGCCATTCATTAATCATAACTTTCCGCCTTGAATTCCGTGAGCTCCACTTTTACCAAATAGCTCAAATTGCAACCTTTTTTTAAACACAGAAACCCGCTTTTGCAAAGAAAATGCAAGCCATTCTGTGGTAAGCCAGAGCATTGTATTGCATAAGAGCCCTCTACAATAGCCAAGCTACATTGCAGGCTAATCTTTTGTTGAACAATTTAGCATCTCTGAACGCTCTTGTTTTGTGTCACCCAATTCAAACATAAAGGCTGAAGGACTATGGAAGAAGAGGAGAGTGCACAAGTGCTTGTCCTTTCCCACCATTGAGGGCTAAGGTCTGGCATCCTTCATGAATAACATGGCAAACCTGCCAGCCAAGAAGAAAGCTGGGCTAGAAAATATCCAGCATGGGGGAAAGCGGGGATGGGATAGGGAGCAGGAAAGAGAGAGAGAGGGACCAGGGAAACAGGCTAAACCCAAAGATGCATTTTATGGTGCATATTTTAGACAACAGTTTGAAGGTGAGAGGAACAGAAGGGGGAGATGAGTCAACTCTTTTGCTCACTATAGTTTTGTTCACTATGTGGCTTAAACAGGGGGGAAAAAACCCTACAGCTATCCTCTTGTTATGGAAGTATTACATTTGGAAGCTTCTGGTCTGCATTAGTGGAAAGGGGAGGGGGAAAATAAGCAACCAATTTCCTACACTAATGTAAATGAACACAACTTTATACTAGAGTTCATACACAACTTCATATAAGACTTGCTGGAGTCCAATTGCATCTCATCAGTCTTGCTCTGGAATAAACAGGCTGATTACAGATCTGACCACTGAGTGTATAAAACCTCTACCCAGATGTGCTGTTGAGCTTAAAATCTATTCCTTGAGGGAAAATTGCAGCCTTTCTCGGGTCTTGAAACAATGCCCAAGCTTTGCTTATTTACTTTCCATCCATCTTCAAAAGACACAGAGAGAGAGAGAGAGAGAAAGAAAATAAACTAAATCCAGGTTGTGCTAGAAAATAATAAAAGCCAAGCTCAATTTTAAGACACTAAAAATAATTATTTGAAAAAAGTAATTTTTCAAGAATGGAGACCTAAGTGGGAGTAGTGACCACTAGTTGTGTGGTGTTCTGTTCTCACAATAAAATATGAACAGAAGCCCCACTGGTATAAATGAAGAATGCACATCACTAGTAATCTCTTGCCTGAAGTAAAGAATCAGATGGCAATGCCCTTCCCTGTGTTCCATAGGTAGAAGCTATTGACAGGCTATTAATATTTATTCCAACAGGTAAGATAGAAAAGCATCTCTTAGCACAATCAATGGAAGCAGATTAGCAATTGGAGGCAAGCAGGGGAAGGTAAACCATGTGGCGCAGACAACTGCTCTTCAACGTCTTTCTACCACTTACTATTCTGCTCTGCTATTTTCTTCTACCCAGTATAAACACAGTAAAGCTCAGAGTTGCCCAATTGCTGAGGCTGAGCACTCAAAAGCCTAATTACTTCATGATGAAATCACATCTGGAATACCTTATGTAAACACTGAGGAGAGAAATGATGCAGGAATGTAATGAACTGAACAGGGGAGAGAAGTAAGAGGAAGCTTATGGGAAGCTAGGTGTAAACTAGCTTCAAAATTGGAGCTATAAGAGGGGTATAATTTCAAAATATTTTGAAAAATTACATTTCTGTGGTGTTCTTTTGACTTTTACTATGTTTAGCAATCTAATAGTAGCAATAGGTTGTTCTCATAATATCCATTCACCTTATTCTATATTTTGTCTGCAATGCTATGCTGTAGAGCAGTGTTTCCCAACCTTTACAACTTGAAGATGTCTGGACTTCAACTCCCAGAATTCCCCAGCCAGCATTCGCTGGCTGGGGAATTCTGGGAGTTGAAGTCCAGACATCTTCAAGTTGCCAAGGTTGGGAAACACTGCTGTAGAGAGTTGGCATTGCTTTTCTGCTCAAAAACTCTACCTAAGAGACAGATAGGATCCGTTTTCCAGCATCCTTCCAGAGAGTTCTCCTAAAGCAAAAATTAGTTTGATTCTTTTGGTTTGAGAAATTAATATCCTTAATAAAATCCACAAGCTTCCTTTAGGTTCCAACAGAAAGGCCAATAGGCAGTTTTATGGATTTTACATAGTCCTGCTGACTTAACATTCATTTCCAATTTTCTTTTTTAATTTTGGTCAGGAAAAGCTTTTTATAACCTTTAGTTTGAAAAAAGAAGGGGGAGAGAGAAAGATCCAGGGTGCTTATGGTTTTATAGGCTTCTCAACTCAAAATTATTCTCTATATAAATTGTTTTATAAACAGTGTTTTGGTGAAAGGCCATCTCTGGTTAACCACTGGCAGTACGTAGTCTTTGAGATTAACTTCATGTTTTTATTAAATAAGAGCCTTGGCTGCCAAACAGCCTTTCTGAGTTTTTCTCAGCACCTGTAGTGCAAGCAGAGTTTAGAGTAAGTAGTAACACGGTACAGTAAAAGTGGAGCTACAAGATTGCAGGCATGTTACATTATTACAACAGCAGATAAATAGAAATGTCCCAAGTTTCCAAAACATAAATAGGCAAAAGAAATTAGGAATTGTGATAAGCCACACCCATTAGGGCGGCTGCATTTATCTCTGTGTGTATCCTTAACCCAGTTCAATATTGAAATCCCCAAACCCATATTGAGACCGCCCAAAGCTTGCTGGGGAAAAAGGAAGCAAATAATCTGATCTCATTGTTCAGAAATAAAGAAACAGGAGAAATCTGTTTCCACCCTTAGACAAGACAGGAGACAAAAAGAGAGAAAAACAGTTAGAAAGCAAGTTCTGCTAACAATATCGCCTACAATCCATAATTGGATGGTGCTTTTATTACAACAAAACAACATTTTACAAAAAGCAGGGGCAGGTAATCCTGAACTCTTTATCATGCAAGAGGTTATAAAATAAAGAATAGGGAAGAGGGGGGAAAAGTGTATTGTAAACTTTAAAGCCAATTGTTGGGGTTTTTTGCTTCTTATGTTCTCCTTGCTTTTTGCTTGAAGAAGAGTTCTGGGGTACTTGAAAGTTTGCACAATTTTTTGTGTCCAGCCATGTAGTTGGGATTTTATTTCACTGACAAATTTGGATAAAATTGCTTTTCATTGATGTAACACTGACATATAATCCAAGAGAATATTGCTTCTCTTGTCCACATGTCTTGTTATTCAATTGTAAGGACATTTGAGTAATCAGATAAGTGAAGAGGTTCATTTTGTTCCCATAAAACAAAGGGGAAAGACAAAAATAAGCAAGCTCTACCTGACAATAAAGTCAAATTCAGATCCTGCAAGCATTAATACGCCAAGTAGTGTAGACACAGCGCCATCCAACACAGGTGCAAACATGTGTTCTAGTGCAAGGATAGTCCTACGATTTTTGTCTCCTATTGCTGTTAGAAATGCCTAAAAAAAATATATTAATTAGTATGCACAGTTTAAGGATACTTGACTTTCCCAATCTCAGATATTTCAAGGCTACCTGTGATTATTCTCTTATTTATTTGGGGAATTGCTTCCAATGTAGAGATAATTCTTAATGCATACTTACAGGAATTACAACTCATTTCTAGGGATTCTTTGAAGATGGTCTTTATAGTTATTTTAAAATGTTAAATGACCCAACTAAATACCAAATAGTTTAACCAAATGCTGTAGATTACATCTATAAAATATATTGATTGTTCTTTCTTCCTGTTTTGTGTTTTATTAAAATTCCATTCATTCATTCAGAGTCCCTCGGGAGTTGGGCGGCATACAAATCTATTAATTAAATTAAATTAAATTAAATTTCACCTAACAAGCAGAACTAGGGTATCACTGATGCTGTGTATTGTTCTTCCTAACATTTAACATGTCTTGTCTTTCTTCCATTTAAAACTTGATGATAAAGATTTAACTTTCCCTTACATTATTAATATTTGTGCTGGAGTTCCTCTCACCCCTATATTTTTAAAATGTGTAATCACACTCCCTTAACTGTACTTTTTGACCATACCATCTGGGATTGGAAAAGGTGTTACATCACAAATTGTTATACAGCAATATAATGCAGCAAAAGATCCTCCAGATAAGACAATGTACTTCTGTTGTTATACTATAGTACAGAGCCCTTGTACATAATGGTTTGGATTTCAACTTCCCTCAACCTTAGGAAGTATGGACAATGCAGGTCCATGTGGGAGTTGTAGTTCCGAACATCTGGACAGCATTGAATTCATGTACATTGTAGTTCAGTTCATAGAAAAATTAAAGAGACAGACATGCAGATAATGGATGGATCAATAGTCAGAGCATTTTATAAGCTCTGAGTTAGAAAAACATGCAGTGTAGGTTTTAGCACACTAAAATGAATGCATCTGTGAGATGTGGGAAAAAACACAATAGAAAGGAGAGTAGATATGAATGAAATATTCATTTGTAAAAATTCCTTTTAAGTACTACATATTGCAATTTATTGATAGCCAATCACTGACTATTTCATATTCTGTACAACTTTATTTTTTATGTTCAGCCAACTACCCTCACTCTTTCGTAGTTTCCCTGTTAAATTTCTGGTGACGTTTTTCATTTCCAGTTGTGGTTCAGGAAGAAAGCTTTTAAAATATGTCTTCCATTTTAAGTAAAGCTTCATTATGATATTAGAAAGCTGACATCCCAATGCTAGATCAGCAGGCATTTTTAATTTTAAAAAGTGGGTAGAAGGCAGGTGGCAAAAAACATTAACTTAAGGCTACCAAACAGGGCTACAAAAAAACTCAAAGAAACAATGGTAGCAGAGCTAGAGCTTTCTGTATGTTTTTGTTTTTGTTTTTTTTTTTCCAGTCAAGGGGCCATCCTCAATTCTGCCATCCATTTTTTTAAAATAAAAACACAAACTGGAAGAAAAACACTCTAAAAGAAATCTGGTAGCTTTACTCTAATTCCTACATGACAGCTGCCTGAAGTATTTTGGTAGCAAATGACTACAGGCATGGAGATAAAAGGCAAAAGTAGATGAGATGTAAACTAATCACCTTGAGGTATGTCAGCATTTTAAAAAATAGCACCTGGTGCTACATTTAGGGTGTGTGAGAGAGAAAGACAGAGAGGGAATGACAGACATAAATCTGCAATGCATGGGAGAGGATATTTAACCTGTTACATCTTCAACTATAATTCCAACAAAAACAAAAATCTGCAATTAGTGCTATTTGAAACACCTTCCTGTAGGTGCCAAGGAGAAAGTAAAATTTACATAATAGCTTAAATTTTCATCATTCAAATGGCACAGATGGGAAAACTAGCACCTAGAAAATTATGTTTCCACATACACTAATATGAGTACATAGAACCATCTGTTTCGGGCAACAGGCATCACAGTTTATACTATGAAATTATTAATTTAAAGCCTTGGTATTTGCTTTGTATCAGTGTAAATATAAATATGTAAGAATTTGTGCAAACATGTAAACGCACACACTCCCCACAGTAGAAGTTCCTCATCCCATGAAATAAGATTTTCAAAAAAATCTTGAACATTATGGGATAATTGACAAACCAATTTGATTACAATATCATATATTGCAGTAACTCAAATGCCTGAGATAAAGTATATGAATTAATCTAGAAAAATAATTGTGTGTGTATGTATGTATGTGTGTGTGTGTGTATATATATGTGTGTGTATATATATATATATATATATATATATATATATATATATATATATATATATATATATATATATATATATATATATATATATATATATATATATATATATAATATATATATATCCCCTTGATAACTTCTCAAAAAACCCCAAGAAAAATGCATACATTTAAAAATGCATGTGACATACTGTTATACTTCTAGTTTATACGTATTAACTAAGAAATATTTAAAATATGTAAACATTTTGCTATTGCATGCAGAGTATTTGCAATTTATTTATATGGTCATATTGTGGTATACAAATTTGTACTTGATTTTAGAAAAGCTGCACAACCCCCCCCCCAATACACATGGCATGTCAGAAATTCAGGGGTGGGTTCTAACTTACCTCGCCGCTGTTTCGCTTCCTCCCGCACCATGTGGGCGCGCATGCATGCGCAGCGCTGAAAACCAAGCTTTTGCGCATGCGCAAAAGCCAAAAAACAAGATGGCGGTGCCCATGGCGCCGCCATTAGAGCCGGTTCGGGGGCGTGGCCAACCAGTGATAGCTCCCGGTTCGGCGAGCGGGGGGAAATTCCACTACCGGTTCTATAGAACCGGTCCGAACCGGGAGCAACCCACCTCTGCAGAAATTAGAAGAGACGTTGCCACCTACCAAAGCAATATGAACTGTGAATTCCACTCCAATTCCAACAGATGCAATCAGGATGACGACAGGAACTGCACTTAGTTTTATTCCAATTAGACCCATCATGCCAAAGAGCTCCACTGTCATAAGAGCCAGTACAACCACCTAAAAAATTTAGGATGGTGGTTAATGATTTATCATGTTGCAGAAACAAAAGCATAGACGGAAAGCGTAACTGACTTATTTTTTTTTAAAAAAAACCTTAAGTTATCGTGTTAAGTGTCTGTATCCTTAGAAATGTCATATAGTAATTTCCGCTGAAGGTAAGTTTATAATTTGGCACTGCAATCTAAAACTTTGTTAGTCTTCTGCTTTTTTGCAATGTTTCATCCTCTACTTAATTCAGTCCTAGTAGAGATAGATATATAAATATAAAAAGATACAGGATTTTGACTTAGTAGATAACTGGAGGAGGAGGAGGAGGAGGAGGAAGAGGTCTAAAAATTCTGTACAAAAGGTAGAATTCCTTTCTCTAACCCAAACCCACTTCTGTGGAATCACAATAAATTATTTTATAAGCTAATGACTCATGACTGATAACATACACAGCCAAGTCTTTAGACAGCTCTTCTAGACTAAACATTTACCTTTTTACATACCTGTTATACAAATCTATAGGCCGAATCATTTTTTACCTCTACCATTTTATAAGTCGCAGAGAAGTTCATAAAGTTTAGGCAGAATAACATCTAACATTCTGCTTGAAAAGAATACCAGTTTACTGAAAGACGTCTGGTGCTTCGCAGAACATATTAAAAAGTAGTCTGTCTATACAGTTTATATTCACCATTTTTTTTTTACACTCTGCAGTACTGTGCCACATTCTTCTCTTTCATTGGAGCTGAACAGTGTTATCGACAACCAGACTCCTCAAGAGTGAAAGAGTCGCACAATACCCATCATAGTCTAGGATTATAGTTACCTTGAGGTAAAATGAGTGGCCTATAAATTTTATAAATAATGAGTTATGCTAGCACTATGGGTGCTCAGATGCTCAGAGAGTCTGTGCAGTTTAAGGAGAGCCATGCTTTGGAGATTATTTTGCCTTTCTCATCTGGGATCGCTGAAAACGTGAGAATTAACAGCAAAATCTGTATAGGTTTAAATGAAGTTGTTTCAAACAAGAAAATGATTCCCTAAGCCAACACTGCCCATAACAAATGCATACCGCACTGTACACACTTATAAAAACATGTTACAATTTTGACTTTTTTCTAGGGTATTTAGATGAAGCCAAATGTTTTGGCCATCTTTATTTTTAAAACTTCCATTTAATACTGGGTCAAAATATTAAGGTTATTACAGCATATACCTTTAACAAGAAAACCTGCCCCCTCAAGAAGTAGAATAAATATATCATGAATGATGCAATATACACACTCCACTAGTAGCTCAGACATAAACAAAACCTTCCTGAATGTAGCAAGAGCTATGCTAAAAGGAATTTGACTTCAACAAAGACTTACAATGATCCCAGCTGTCCAGGGGTTCAGAAGAATGAGGGCACACACCAGAAATGTGCAGGCCAGAACCACGCTAATGGATAAGAGGAGCCAATGACGAAGGCTTATATATTGTTCCCAAAAGAGAAACGGATACCCGTTTGGATAACTGGAAATCCCAAGGCTAGTGTAATTATTGCAGATTGCTCTCACTTTCTCTATAGCTTCCACAAAATCAGAGGTATCACGCAGTCCATTGAGGTAGAAAGGAAATTGAGCATATTCAATAGGCTCAGCTTCTGGGACTAAAGAAAGGGGAGGAGACAATATAAATATAAATATTTTATACATACACATAGAGAGAATCATGAATGTAGAAGGAAAAAGATGAGTGTGATTGTTTAGATGCCCTGTGCTAGCATAGGACTGTGTACCAATTTACATTTAAATATGACTTTGGATACACCATGAAATGCCACACATATAGTTATCTGAATAATAAAAAGGTACAGGGTACGTCAGATTTCATTCATGCATGCCTCCATTGGATTCTATGAAGTGCACATTTGAATACTACAATGAAATCCCAAAAAGAACACTCTAAAGAGAAAATAGCAGCGGTATTCTAAAACCACTAATCTTTTGTGGCTGGAGTCTTTGTTGTCCCAAAACAGAAAAAAAATCCTTCAAAGTTGACTGTTTTTAAAAAATCATACAGTAGATTTTTGTAACATTACTGCACATTGTAGGGAATTTCAGAGAAGTCGCTAAGTTTGTCCACCGTAAAAGCAAAGATAAACCAACATATTTTCTATGGGTTAATTTTATGTGAACCAGACCATGAAAGTTGATGCACTAATGCATTTTGGCCTTTATGATTCTACAAGATTCTCTGTCATTATTTTAAACTAATTCTAATTCCATCCATATTCTAAACATCTCCTATTAACCTGGAAAAAGTTATCATATTATAAAAGTACCTACCGTATTTTTCGGAGTATAAGACACACCTTTTTCCTCCCTAAAGGAGGCTGAAAATTTGTGTGCATCTTATACTTCGAATTTAGCTTTTTCGAAGCTTTTTTTCCAAGCCCTAATGAGGTGCTAACGATCTTCCCGACTTCCTATTCCCTCTGAAGAAGGTTTTTTCCAGCCCTAAGTCTTTGCAGGCTTGTTTTCATTCCTACTCCCTCTGAAAAAGGCTTTTTCAGCCCTAACCAGAGGATAAAATAATGTGCTGAAGCTGAACAGACTTAAGGACGCTAGCCAGATGAATACCTGGTAGGTAGATTCCCCCCCCCCTATTTCCTCCCCCAAAACTAAGGTGTGTCTTATACTCCGGTGCGTCTTATACTCCGAAAAATACGGTATATTGTTTACAAACTGTCAAGGCATCAAATACTTCCATTTAAAGTATTTTAGATAGGAAGCCAAACCACTAGGATGGAAAGGATTTTAAAATATCCATTCAACTTAATCTGTTATGTTTCACAATTTGCTATCAGCAAATATTAAGTCCTGAGTGACAACCACACTTCATATTTGGAGATTAAATTATGTTTAATATTTGGACTGGGGGATTACAAAATCTCAAGTACCTTTATACTACTCTGATATAAGGGTAATAGTTCTGAAATCCTTGTGTTGCTGACAGCACTATAATCCCAACAATTTACAATGAAGCAGTTAAGGGCCAGGATTTGTAATCAGTTAAATATTTTGAATGCTAAAGTTAGCTAGTACATTTGTTACATTTTCTCTGGCTATTGAAAATAAGCTTGAGAGCATGTTCCAGTCAGTCAAAGAAAGATTAAATACTTCAAGTGGTTAATTCAGGAAATACATAATTTTTATCCTTTAATGACATGGCATATCTACATTTTTCATGCTCTTTTTGAAAGCAATGCTAAGTCCACCATTCTTTCCCCCACTAAAGGAAGCTTTTTATAACTAGCTTTGGAGCACACTAGCTGTGTGTTCCTGACTCTGCAGGGTCATTCCCTTGACTTGCTAAACATGATTTGCCCTATTATAATCTCAACTATAAATTTTCATTAAGACAAGATTTGGCTGGGTGCCCAAGAGCTTTAGGATTGAGATAGAAGGAAGGACAATTTCCTTGTTATCCAGTTGTATTGCCGTAAATACCACTCCTCTTCTTCCTTCACGCCTGCCACCCAATAACTAGCCAGCAGCCCAACCAATAAATCAACTGACAAAGCAACATTAAATTGGTATTGCTATTTAGAATGCAACAGAGTGAGTTGAGGAAAAATGCAAGGAAAATGGATATAGTTATTTTAGATGTCTTCTCATCCCCCCCTTACAGTTCACAGACACAAGGCAGGTGCTAGAGAATGACCTAGTTTTCCAGAAATTCTTTGCTTCCTGACAGATTCCAAACAAACATGCAATAATTCCCAATGACAAAAACTCTGCATGGAGCTAAAAGGTTTCCCTTACTCATAAAATGAGCTTGCCATACTGAAATGAAATGCTAAATGCAAAGTTTAAATTTTGATATAAACTATTAAAGAATTATCCCCCCCCCCTAAAATGTTACCAAAGTACAGCATTCTTCTACTACATTACACAACCACATCTCTCTCCTGAGTTTTTTTTACAGAATAAAGCAATATATATTATTCTGTATATAGTAAAGAGTCCTGGAAAACGTCAGTGGACTTAAAAGCTTCTAAGCCTGGAAGGAAAAGCAGAGACATTTGAATAAATAGCAAGATATTATAACAGGGGTCGGGAACCTATGGCTCGCGAGCCAGATGTGGCTCTTTTGATGATTGCATATGGCTCAGCAGATAAAACAAAATATTCTCACTTGTTTTAATTAAGGTGACCAGACGTCCCGATTTTGGCGGGACAGACCCACTTTTTAATCATTTGTCCCGCGTCCCGCCCGCCCTCTTAAAAAGTCCCGATTTTTTAAAACAATGTCGGGACATCTGGTCACCTTAAAACACCCACCCATGCCTTTCTCTCTGCAAGGCGGGCGCAGAGAGATGACTTCGCTGCTGTCGGCGCCCCACGCTGATTGGCTGTTGAAGGGTGAGCGGCGGCGGCGACATCAGCAAGCCGGGAGCGCTCGCCCAGAATTGGAGTCAGCGAGCAGCTGGGCATCGGGGCTCTTCCCCTGCCTTCTCCATCCTCCAGGGTCGCCACTGCGGGGGTTCCGTCTCTCCGGTGATGCCTGCGTTGGAAGGGAAGGGGGGGAAAGAAAGGCAGCCTGCGGGGCTTGGCACGGCTGGGAGTTGCGAGGCGGCGTAGCAACCGGGCTGTTCCTCCGGGTGTGCTAAAGTGCTTGAGTTTTTTCTCTCTCTCACACACATGCACAACCTTCCAACGACAGGGAAGTCGTGCTGGGAGATCCAGTCCGACCCGGTCGTTGGAAGGTTGTGCATGTGTGTGTGTGTGAGAGAAAAAACTCAAGCACTTTAGCACACAGCCTGGCAAAGACGGGTGAGGAAGGAGAGAGAGGGGCGGGTCCTGTCCCCAGAGCTCTTCGGAAGGGGGGAGAAAAAAAGTAACTTGTAAGCGTGTGAGCCAGGGAGAAAAGGGGGAGGAGGAGGAAAGTTCCCCGGGTGTCTCCTGCCCGCGCTGCGCCCCGCTTCCGAAGAGCTCTGGGGACAGGACCCACCCCTCTCTCTCCTTCCTCACCCGTCTTTGCCGGGCTGTTCCTCCGGGTGTGCTAAAGTGCTTGAGTTTTTTCTCTCTCACACACACATGCACAACCTTCCAACGACAGGGAAGTCGTGCTGGGAGATCCAGTCCGACCCGGTCGTTGGAAGGTTGTGCATGTGTGTGTGTGAGAGAAAAAACTCAAGCACTTTAGCACACAGCCCGGCAAAGACGGGTGAGGAAGGAGAGAGAGGGGCGGGTCCTGTCCCCAGAGCTCTTCGGAAGCGGGGCGCAGCGCGGGCAGGAGACACCCGGGGAACTTTCCTCCTCCTCCCCCTTTTCTCCCTGGCTCACACGCTTACAAGTTACTTTTTTTCTCCCCCCTTCCGAAGAGCTCTGGGGACAGGACCCGCCCCTCTCTCTCCTTCCTCACCCGTCTTTGCCGGGCTGTGTGCTAAAGTGCTTGAGTTTTTTCTCTCACACACACACATGCACAACCTTCCAACGACCGGGTCGGACTGGATCTCCCAGCACGACTTCCCTGTCGTTGGAAGGTTGTGCATGTGTGTGTGAGAGAGAAAAAACTCAAGCACTTAAGTACACCCGGAGGAACAGCCCGGTTGCTACGCCGCCTCGCAACTCCCAGCCGTGCCAAGCCCCGCAGGCTGCCTTCCCCCCCCCTTCCCTTCCAACGCAGGCACCACCGGAGAGACGGAACCCCCGCAGTGGCGACCCTGGAGGATGGAGAAGGCGGGGGAAGAGCCCCGATGCCCAGCTGCTCGCTGATTCCAATTCCAGGCGAGCGCTCCCGGCTTGCTGCCGCCGCCGCACGTGAACGCGGTCCGCGGCGGGAAGCGAGTTCAAGCGACCCTCCGCCGCTGCCGGCCTGCAACCCGGCACCCCGTCCTGCGTGCCCCACCCCGTGCCCCGTATGGTGAGTGTTATAACAACATTATTTAAAAGAATAAATTCAGAGGCTTATTATACTGACATTTAGTTGAATTCACTTTTAAAATATATTATATGGCTCTCACTGAAATAAATTTCCAAATTTTTTGCTTTCATGGCTCTCTTAGTCAAAAAGGTTCCCGACCCCTGTATTATAATAAAAGGTTCCTTACTGGTTACTGGCATATAGTCTGCTTTATCATGGACCCATTCTGGACGGTGGGGCCGGATGTTGGCTTGAGAGGCAGCGTAGGCCACAGGATCGTTGCTAACCCAGGCTGTTAGGTACATGTAGAATGCCTTTGGGTTAATGATTCCATCTGCGTCCACCAAGCGCTGTTTAGCCAACTGAAAAATGCAAAGTCTTTCAGAACCACTCTTGCTCAATTTTTTAACACAAAAAGGCTGAGGCAAACAGCAGATGAGCGCACACAGAACATATGTTTGCGAGAAACATATTTTTATAGAGAGACCACAAGCATATTATTCCCAGCATGGGATATATTTTTGTATCCAGATTTTTCAAACGGCTTGGAATGGTGTAAAACGCTTTGCGTGCAATTCGTCAGAAACATTAAATCAAAAGAAGGTTCCAGATGAATACTGAGCCAATTAAGCCTAAATTCTCATACACAGTCTGCAGCCAAGAGGGGCAAATGACCAAACTGCAGAGAAACATATTTAAAGGTGGTTTTGAGAAAAGGGGGGGGGGGGGAGAATCTGGCAAGAGTCCTGTAGACGTCTGTGTGCAGTTAACCTCTGTTGTTAACACTGAAGGAAATGCCACCCAGTAAATGGAGGAGAGCTATAAAAATAAAACAACATCTGTATAAATTTTGCTAACGCTTGTCTCCTATGACCTACATATTTAGAAGATACCCAGCATCAAAAACCAGATGAATATATCCTGAATATTCTCTTCATGGGGGACAATAGGCAAATGAATTGGATGGCTTTGAATAAAATAGTCTTAAAATTCTAGACCAAAATCTATTTTGTTAAACTACAAAAATGGTGATACTCAGAAGGTGCTGGAAAGGAAAAACAGCAGGGTTTTTTGGTTTGTTCTTCATTCTGCCACAACTTTCATTTTCAAGGCTTTCTAATTATTTGAAAGAACAATGGCAACAATCTTTTTAAAAAAAGAAGCTGGAATCTAGAATCAATAAATCCACAGGACATGCAACAACTGTATGTCTTCAAATTGTTTCTAGACTTGCAGAATAAAATTCATGGGCCCTGGGGTTCCCATAGCACAATTTTATTTCTCTCAGGCAGAGGAAATTATATCGTGAGCCAGAGGCCTACCATATTTGTTACACTGTGCAGTTGGTATTTTAAGTTTTAAGAGTCATTTGGAATTCTTTAATTTCATTTTCTCTCCCCGTTTTGCCTTCTTCTTCTGCTGACACACTAATAACATAAATATACAAACTGTCCTTTTTTTAGAATGTCAAATGCCAATCATCATCATCATCATCATCATCATCATCATCATCATCATCATCATCATCATCATCATCATCATCTAACTTGTGGCAGGAAAGATTGAACTTTATCCAATGCAGTAAAATATACTGTCCTATACTGACAGAATTCTGCTTTCCACTGTCTGCTGGGAACTCAGAGGAGAAAGGGACAATGAGACATAACCTATTATGGTATGGGGAAGACTGACAACAGAAAGATATACCTTGGGTAATCTGAGCCCAGCCTTTCAAGTTTGAAAATGACAACTCCTGGCCAGTGGGGGGGGGGGGGGAGAAAAGAAAAAGAAAAACAAAAAAGTCCAATTGCCTCTTGAAAAAAACACCTTTGGGTCCTACCCAGAAAAGCAAACAGGAAAAACTTTTGGTTTGATGTAAAATGTATCCATGGAATCATTCCAATAATTGGGCAGCTACATTCTGAACTAATTGGAATTTCTGAACAGTTTTGCAAAGGAAAACAAATATAAAATGCATCCCAGTAATCTACCTTAGAAGTTACTCCTCTTAAGAAATGCTCTAGCCAGTAAGCTGGCAATAATAAGCAGTTCTGGCTATGGCTACAATCCTGAGTCCCACAATAAATCTTTCTACAGCAGCTGTGCTCTGTTTCTTGGAGAATGTGACTCATCAACAAAAGAAGTACACCTTTTGGTTGGGTTTCTGTCTTTAAACAGGGTTGTCCAACCTTGGCAACTTTTAGCCTTGTGGACTTCAACTCCCAGAAGTCCACAGCCAGCCACAAGACCACCCACTGTTTCCAAACATCTATTCAGAACTTTCACAGTTTTACATGATTCTGCTGTAAAGAAGAAAGAGATCTGTATCCTCAGTGTACTCATAATCAGAGAATGTTAGATAATAATACCCAATGGCTTCATGGATATTATTAAAAGCACACAAGTCTAAATCACACTCTGCAAAACTCTAGAATCAAGTCCTTTAAGACAGGGAAACATTCTTTGGATTTTTCCCAGCAGTTAGGAGCAAAGTCACCATAACATAGTAGCTATGGATCTTGGCCTAGTGAAGGCCTCAAAAAAGGCTACCACAGCACCAGAAGTGGGTTCCTGCCTCTGATTGCCGGTGCGGTTAATAGCTGTTGTTCGGCGCAGAGCCGAAGACGCTGCTGCCGTTCGCGGAGCAGGAGCTTTCCCCGCCCGCATGGATGCCGCCAATTGCGTTCTTTTGCCCTCTGCGCATGCGGAACGCTTTACGCATGCGCAGAGGGCAAAAGAACGCAATTGGCGGCATCCATGCGGGCAGGGAAAGCGCCCGGGGAAAGCTCCCGCTCCGCGAACGGCAGCAGCGTCTTCGGCTCTGCGCCGAACAACAGCTATTAACCGCACCGGCAGGATCCCACCTCTGCACAGCACCCAAGACAACTAAAAAATGTAGAGAAATATTAGAATTATATTCTGATTCCTGTTGAGTGATGAACAGGCTAGGAGCCATACTGTTGCTGATAACCAAGAGTCTCTAGAGCTCCACAGCTATAATCTACTTTCTAGAAAAATGTATCCAAAACCTGTGCAATCATTATTCAGGGGGAGAGGATTCCTGTGTGGTTTCAGAAATTTCAAATTTGCTTTCCTTTAGGAAGGCAATAACAAATAGCACAAATGCAATTAACTCATCATCAAAACAGTCCGTTTAAGGTAGCCGCATACCACTTAGGCAAAGGATAGAACAGGGTTTTATATGGTGAAAGGAAGAAAAGAGGGAGAAGGCAATGTGCTTCATTGCCAATATAACATAACATCCATGAGGGACAATAGTATTTATTGCTCCACTGTGGCTCCTGGGAGGCCAGGCCGCCCAGAGCTTGCAGCTGAATATAACCAATCCCAAAGGTCAAGAAGCAAGCATACCAGTCATCAGCTGGATGTTTTCAACAATTCTGAGCACATTTTCAGCTCAGTATAGTCAACTGAAATCAATTGGAACTCATTCTAGCAACTGCTAGCACATGCATATCAACATTGGTTAAAACAACCAATATATCCTGAGCTTATTTCTACCATTACTTTTTTTTTTTTTTTTTTTTTTGCTTTCAATGTGTTAAAAGTACAGAGCAAATACAGGGATTTTATCATAAAAAAGGGGGGCAGCTCAGAGCTACTGTCTTCCAAGTTCATTAAAGTTTTAACAGTAAATGAGTTAATGAATAAAGAAACATTTGCAGTGTCCCATTTGAAACCACAGACATACAACTGCATGTTTGAACATACCTGGCTCATGTTAAGGGGTTTATCTCGCATGTTTGAAATAGTCTGAACTAGAAGTTTGTAAGCCAAAACAGCATCTTCAGATCCATTTTTGTAACTGTGAAGGGTGATCTTCCCATATTTCCAGTCTTTGTCAAAAGCTTCCTGAAGACCTGTTGGAAGGCAACACTCCCACCAGTGAATAAATCCTCATTTATTGTTGGTTGTTCTTGTATTCTTTTTTGCTGTACGCCGCCCTGAGTCCCTCGGGAGTTGGGCGGCATATAAGAAAGCCAAAATAAATAAATAAATAAATAAATCTACCCAGCTCATAATGGAAGAGAGACAGGAGACTAACAAGACTTTGTTTTCAACTAATAAAGAAGGGACTCCCAAGGTTTTCAGCTCTTGAGTAAGTGCTGACAAGGCTTGTGAGACGTTGCTATTACTTTCCTAGTGTTCTTTTTGACTCTTAGTTCTGTCTCTTCCAGCCTCTCCCCATAGCCCTGAAAAAGAAGAGTCTGGCTGGAGAAATGTCACCTGCCTCCCAAGCAGATGTTTGGGAGGGAGCCCTAAACTTGAGACACTGGCCTCCCAGAAGTGCAGGCCTTGCATAGCTTGCCTTCCCCATCTTCCAACTTGTCTGCGGAAGGCTGCCAGGCAAGAGTTCCAGACAGACCTCCTGCTGTCTCAAAACTAGCCCAATTCTCCCACACCCACTTAGCTAAACTTCTCCACACATGAAAACATTGACATCATAACACTACTGTGTGTGCGCGGCTGAACACATGGCTTGTATATAACAAAACAAGCTTTGCAGGCACTTCATGCGTGCAAGATTTACTCTGGCACTCGAGCTTACTTCAGCTATGCAGCGTTTCAAATCTGATCTCTAAAAGGCACTTCAGAGCATATGGGAATGCAAAAACGCAGCAGCCCCTAAAACAGCCAGATGCTTTAATGTGCTGCAATAGGTGTTATGTTCAGGTACGTACCTATCTGCTCCAAAAACATTTCTTGGAGATCAGATATGAAGGACTGCCCAGTCTTAATGCTTATGCATAGAGGAAGAGAACGTATGCAACCAGTACAGGTTTGGTAAAACATTTTTTTTAACTAAAAAAAAAGTCTCCATGTTCTGTGACAGAACTGAGATGACTAGGGTTACTATGTGTATGGTGTGCTAATTAGAAATGAGAACACACACACAGTTAAAGAACCTGACTTGAAATCTACAGTGGAAGACCTAAGCAGCAAGTAATTTGCAAATAAACGCTTAAGCAGAGGTAGGCAAAGTTGGCTCTTCTATGACTCATGGACTTCAACTCCCAGAATTCCTAAGCTAGCATGATTGGCTCAGAAATTCTGGGAGTTGAAGTCCACGAGTCATAGAAGAGCTAACTTTGCCTACCCTGAGGGAAAATTAATTGTTTCATTCAAATACAATCCAAGGACTGAGCCAAAAAACTGTAATAACAAAGTCAGAAATGGGGCCATTATCTGAAAAAAGTTTTATCCACTCACAACCCTAAAAGGAATTACACAACAGGGAGGAGACACATAGGACTTTAGTTGTTTCGGCTACCACTAGGTGCTGAAGCCATAGGTTATAAAACAACATGACCAGAAATTCCACCGCGAAGCTGGAGGAAAAAAGAAACTCAGACCGCACCGTTCAAACTTCAAACAGCAACCCAGCTCCTGCTTGAGCACAGCATGAGTGAACATGATTTTGTCAATTTGTTCCATCTGTTCAACTTGTGGAGCTAATACAAGTTGTGGGATCTGCTGCCAGCACGTGTAAAGATCACAGCCAACACCTATTCACTCTCAACTGTTCTTTTCCTCTTTGCCACCCCTTCCAAGGGAGAGGCTGGGGGGGGGGGGGAATACCTCACAGAGCAAATTTGGATCAGATTTAGAATAGGAAGCCACAGCCCCAGCACAAGGAGGCTGTGTGAGAACAGATGAACCAACCGCATGTCTAAAGCAGAAAAGGGAAGGGAGGGAGGGATCCACCAACCCACCTCACAGCTGCACTGGGAGGCTATAATCAAAGCCATCCTTACAGAGCTGACAGGTTAGCCATAGCTATAAAGAGGGAAGAAACTTGGGAAGAAGATCAGGGCCTGAATGACACAACCATGGGTACTCATTCTTGTTTACAAACTCTCTCTCTGTTTCCTATAGAGAAGGGGTGTCCAACCTCAGCAACTTTAAGACTTGTGGACGTCAACGTCCAGAATTCCCCAGCCAGCTTGGCCGGTTGGAGAATTCTGGGAGTTGAAGTCCACAAGTCTTAAAGTTGCAGAGGTTGGACACCCCTGCTTTAGAGTTTTCCACATGCAGGAAATTTATAATAAAACTTCCGCTTTTACATTCAGAATAAACACACTGAGAGGGTGCACACCTACCAGACCAAACATGTACAACTTGGCTAGAGAAAGAGAGAACAACAGCTATTGAGCCTAGTTATTTGAAATTAATTTACAAAACTGCAATGCCCCTGATAAAAATACTGTTTTTTAAGAGAATGATTGGAATAAGAGAAAGTGAGAAAAGCATTAGAAATAAAAAAATCCATATATATATATATATATATATATATATATATATATATATATATATATATATATATATATATATATATATATATATATATATATATATATATATATATATATATATATATATATATATATATATATATAAAATCAAATGCATAATATGATTTTATCTGATTAGCATCTACATATCCATCTGGCATTTCCTGAACTGTTGGGCAGGGAAAATATATAAAAGTAACTAAGAAACTAACAACTGATTAATCTGCATTTTGAAATTATGAGTCTCAAAAGGATATGGGTAGTCCTTGTTTAATGACTACAACTAGGACTTGCAGCTCAGTTATTAAGCAAAGTGTTCACTAAGTGAAACCACAACTTTGCATATGATCTTACTTTAGCTTTCCTTTGCTTCACAGACCTCAAAGGTCATAAATGCTAGGATTTGTTGGCAAATAAATTATAAAAGGACTGTAATTTGTATAAATTCTTGACTTTCAGAGAGATTCCACAGGAGAAAAGCATCAATCACTAGCAAAGAAGGCAAGAAGTACATTTGTAAGAAAGAAGTATTTATTGCTGTTTGGTTTTACCTTGCAGCCAGTCTCTAAAATAATGCAACCACATTTTAGGAAGTTGCTTGTTTTCCTCCAATAAGACGTAGGCCACATTGCTGAAGCTTCTGTGAAGTTCATAAAGTAAATGTTGGATGTTGGGATAATCCGCTTTCTGGGTAACAATATACATATGGTAGAATGAGAAGTATTTGAACTGGGCTGCAATGAACTCATACTCTCGAGTCTCCCTTGGCACAATGTCTGTGAGATCCAATCCATCTCTCACACGAGTCGTTCCATAAAGACTGAGGCCAAGTAAGCCCAGAAAAAGACAAATGACCATAATCTGAAGAAGAAGAAGAAAAAACAGAAAAAAAGCATGCATAAGTAAATGGATTTTAATGCTAAGAAAATCATGGGCTACAAAAGGATGCATATGGAACCATTTAACTTTATAACCTATGACCTCTATAAGGACTATGTGGTTTCTCAGGTTCCATAAACTATTTTCAGCAGAGCCAATATATTCATTGGCTGAGATGACAAAATTGTACCAAGCATACTGTAGTTTGCGGAGTTTTGGTTTAGCATGTTGTGTGCAGCTAGTTGTGGTAGATTATAAGTCATGCATCAGCACAATATGTGAGCCCAGCAATAATGAGTTATTTAACAAACCATAGTTAGAACAATGGTTCAACGTGATGCATCGATTCTGCCAATGTTTAGCATAGCCCTCCCCACCTGGTGCCACCCACATGTGTTGGCCTAATTAATAGTCTCTGTGCACTTTTAATAGCCTAATGGTGGCCATGTTGTTTGTACAAGTATTCCAACTGAGCTAAGGTTGAGCAACATCTTGGACAACTGCTTCATTGTAGTATTTACATGCCCAAATCTCTATCGATAGAGTACCAGAGACATCAGAAGGACGGTCACAATTGCACAATCAAAGCCCTGCCTCCTTTACATGCATTGTGTGTACAACATATATAAAAAGGGGACATAACGTTATCATGATCTCCACTTTGACGTTGATTCCTTGCCTTCAGATGCTCATGCTCCCTATAGTTGCTCATTTTCAACCTAGAGCCAAGAAACT
This sequence comes from Diadophis punctatus similis, assembly GCA_023053685.1. Taxonomy (NCBI): domain Eukaryota; kingdom Metazoa; phylum Chordata; class Lepidosauria; order Squamata; family Dipsadidae; genus Diadophis; species Diadophis punctatus. The sequence goes on along the minus strand of JALIGW010000002.1, from coordinate 57,770,179 downwards.
TAATGGTTTGGCCGAATGTTTGGACAGGAGAAATTGAAATGACAACAATAATGCAAAAGCTTGAGAAACAACTTCCTAGGAAGGAAAAGCATCCTAAGGATCTAGAACCACAAATGATCAAGCCATGGGTCTGACCTCCTCACATACAGGTAGTCCTTGACATACAACCGTTCTTTTAGTGACCGTTTGATGTTACAACGGCACTGAAAAAAACTGACTTATGGTCATTTTTCACACTTATGACTGTTGCAGCATACTCATGATCACATGATCAAAATTTGGCTGCTTGGCAACTGACTCATATTTATGATGGTTGGTGATAACTTTTTGTGACCTTCTCACAAGCAAAATCAATGGGGAAGCCAGATTCACTTAACAATCATGTTACTAATTTGAAAACTGTGGTGATTCACTTAACAACAGGTTATCTGAGGGACCATCTCTTGCTGGTCACATCTACCTGACCCACTAGAGTGGGGAGGCAAGAATGTTGGGGTCCCCTAAGGATATACATCTGGCAGGACCTATAAGAAGAACCTTCTCTGTGGTGGCTCCCTCTCGCTGGAACATCATCCCAGAGATTAGACCAGCCCCCATTCTAACACTTTTTCGGAAGGCCCTAAAGACATGGTTCTGTCAGAGGGCCTGGCGAACCCAGAGTGGGATGGAGCCCATTAAATGGCTAGTATGAATGTGTGTTCTTGCCAGGGTGGGGAGTTATTATTTTATCATTTTTCTTTTTATTCTTTTTATACGCTGTTTTTATACCCTTGTAAACTGCCTTGAGTCGCCAAGTGCGAGTAGTTGGCAATATAAATTTTCTAAATAAATAAACAAACTGTGGCAAGAATAGTCATAAAATGGGGCAAAACTCACTCAACTACCTTGTTTAGCAACAGGAATTTTGGGCTCAATTGTGGTCATAAGTCAAGGACAACCAGTATCTGAAGGAGAAGGAGGTAAGCTTATATAAGAGCTATTTCCAGAGATAATCGAGTGCCATTTTTTAAAACTGAAGGATCTATATATGGAGGCAGAATCCAGCATGAACTTTAGATACTTGGAGTTATCTCTAGATTTTCAAGGACGGCCAATATATTTTAACTGTGACTCAGCAAAAGACAAGAGTAACCAATCAATCAACCAAGATTACCTTTGCTTTTGGTTTTAACAGGAGTGGAGCATACTGCTTTTCAGCAAAAGAGGAGAGTGTCCATTTAGTACAGGGAGGCTCAAGACAATGCAATGTAGTTTCAGAGAACTGAGAAAGAAGATCCCGGGTTGAACTGGTGCTTTCCGGGCTCTGGCAGCTGAGGTTATCTTGTGGCACGGTGACTGGTTGTACCGATATTTCCGACCGAGGTTCTGCTGTGGTGTAATAAACCTGAGTGTGTGGGTCGTATTCAGTGCGCAGCTGGACTGTAGACTGCATTGTGATTTGAGTTTCGTGGGCAAAACTGGGGCCGCTGTAGGGTGGCGGAGGGCTGTAGCGTAAGTTATCACCGGCCTCTGCATATGCTTGAGGTTCAATCTGAATGACTCTGCTGACGCAGGGGCTGAAAGAAAAATAGGGAAAGTAGATATATGCACTGTGGTTGTGACCAGAATTGTTCTATGATGTATTATTTGTTACCATTTAATAAAGTGTTTGTATACACAGTACGCCTACATATATGGAGTTTTGCAATGTGCAAGAAACACAATCCACTGTTTAAGTTCCTTAACACTCTCTGTGTTTCTGAAAATATTACTGAATTAGCAAAACCACCACTGTTCTGTTTTGAAGCCACACAAACTGATTAGAGAGGAGAGTTACTGGTATATTGGTTAGTATTCAATTATACCAGTTCACCAGCAGAATAAAGAAAACATACTGGACCCTCTCAAAGCCAAAACACATTATAGCTTAGTGATGTGTGAAGTGTATTTTGTGGATGCTATTAGAACCTCCCTAATGACATTGATGTAATCATAAGAAACTGGTCAACCAATCTCTTCCAACCATAGAGCAGTTCGTGGCAACCAGGGGTGCAATAATGCTCAGTTTGCTTCTCCAGACATTATATCTATGGGTTTCCATTCATTTGGAATATAAGAAGTTTGAAAGTGACCTCAAATTCTACCATAGAACTACAGGAATAAATATCTCTGGCTAAAGTAGTCAGTGGTAAAACGTCCGTTGAAAATGATGTAATCTTTGTAATATTCCTTCCATCTCACCTTGTAAAACAGCAGAATATATCCAGCCTCCGATCTTCCCGGCGGTATAGGTCCATACTCAAAATAGCAGGAAAAATTAACAGAACCATGGCAAAGTTAAATACTACAACCACAGCAGCCTGTATAATCAAAGAGAGAAAGAAGAACATCAGCAATACTAAGGAGGAAGGAAGGAAGGAAGGAAGGAAGGAAGGAAGGAAGGAAGGAAGGAAGGAAGGAAGGAAGGAAGGAAGGAAGGAAGGAAGATTTTTTTTAAAAAAGTTGTATGTAACTATTGTTATTTCAACACTGAAACTCAGGTTATAATTAGGTTTCCAAATTGCAAACTTAAATGTAGTAATGAAATATTAAGAATTAGATATTGTCCTAATAAGCATCCTTGTCTGTTACCAGAACTCAAATCCATTTCTCATGGGAGAAATTAGAACAAATGAAAAACAATTTACCCCCACAAATGTGAAAAGTCTGATTTGCATATTAATTTAATTTTAGTATATTTTTTGTGTCAAAAAAGAGTAGAGGAGAGGGAGAGAAACTAGGCTCCAAGTCAAGACCTACAACTCCACAATGTAACTATAGAAGTGTTCTTCGGTGGAAGCTGCTTATGAGACCAATTAGCCACTACTTAGTGTTTCAGAGCAGTGATCCATTCATTTAAACAGCCCGTGATTTATATCACCACACAAGGTACATGAGTCAGGACTTTAGAATCCTCTCTTGTACCTTACTAGGAAGAACTGTCAGAGAAACAAATAGCTATTTAGGCAAGATTGATATTGACAGAGGCCTGTGGGTTTTTTTTTATTTAAAATATAGAAAGGCTTTGCAAAGGTTAATGAGGTCCTTCACCACATTAGTGTTTTTTGTATTTCACCACACTCTTTCCCTGCAGTTTTTAAACAGATTTATAGATACTTTGCACTATAATTTTCATCTCTCCAGACTGATTCTAAATTACCAAGGAAAGCATTACATCAGAGCATATTTTTGTACAGCCTTCAAACAAATTCTTAATAATGAAGATTCACTAGTTATGAATATCAATTCAACTTCAGACCAAAATATATTGTAAAATATATATCCTTGGACATTCTGAAAGTGAACTCATAACTCAATCACTATCCAATATGTACTTTCCCCTACAGAATTCCTTCACTAGCTGGAATTTGCTCAGGAAAATAAAGAAAAGACAGACTTGCTTAGGATGATATCTATAGTACCGTAGGTAGAAAAAAGATGGTTCTTTTCATTTATTTATTACATGTATGTCTATATAGAGTTTCTAGGAAGACTCCTGTCCCAGCATTGACCAGACTAAATACGTCTGATTTTAGGAAAGGCATTGCATTGTTTATCTCCAGTTCATGTCTTGGTGTCTAATAGCAAGATATTGGCTAAGACTATATTTCAGTAACCCACACTACCCCTAATTTATGCTGCCTTTATCAATCTCATTAAGTCATCATCTGCTTAAAACAAAGTTTATTCTATAAACCACATTTGGTTACATGTACAAATCACATAGCTAAAAATCATGACTTGCAAAGATTTAGAATAGAGTTATGTAGCCAGTTTCAATCAACACTGAAAGCCACAAAGACAAACACATTCCTGTAAGAATGAGGTCCTTATCAGCGATGCTGTGGGGGAAAATAAAAAGGGAGTTTATACCAGGCTGAAGCACTCCCAGAACTGATTCTCATAAAAGGGGATCCCTAAACCTCAAAAGAAATTGTTCCATTATCTCATGATATGCTCAAATTACACATACACACACACACACACACACACGGGTAGTTACCAGCAGTTTATGAACCAATTTTTTTACAGAGTTGGCTGAAAACTACTTCACCCTTGTGTAACAGGAATAGCAAAGTTTCTTCAAGTCACCCATCAGTAAGTAGGTAAATCTGAAAGTCTCATACTTTTCCCTATGGAGTTCCACAGACCTAGTGGGCAGCTATATTTCTTAATCCTAAAGTGTACAAAACTTCTGGCTCCACTGCTCACAAAGAAAGGAAGGCTCAGTTGTACTCTACAGCTTTAATATGCATAGAATATTCATCCCTTATTGGCTTCAGGAAAGCTGTGAAGACCCATCTGTTCCATCTTACAGAGTTATGTTATGATCGAAGATGGGGGGTTCACGGGCACTTGACTTTTGCATTTCCTAGTTTTATATTTTCTTGACTTTTTATTTTTGAACATACTGGGTTCTTTGGGGATGTTTCTACTGATGGTTTGATCATATGTATATGGCTGCTCTTCTCATGCAGCGTGATTCTACGTACTGTACAAACAACTATAAAAACAATTTCAAAAGCATTTTAAGTGTACAAAAATGTAATGATATTATAAAAAGCTAAGAGAGGGCATCAGATTATAAACAATGGAACCAACTAATCTAATTACCATTCCCGGGTTGTTTTTGTTCCTGTTTTTGAGATTAATAGTCAGAATCTTCAGGAACTGGGCAGCATCCAAGTATAGTAAATATGTAAGAAATATTTAGAATATTTTATGTATAGGTTCCACACTGACACACCATCTACGAATCATTTTTTTCAATAATCTTCTGCTTTAAAACATGGTGGCTGCTGCCCCATGAATTTGCTGAAAGAAAATAAGATCTGAGCTGGAGTTATTGAGAGAGAAAGTAAAGTGAGATCCTGACTGTATAATAATGTAATACTATTATATTATTGCAATATACTTATCCCTTACAAGCCACCCAGATTAAGTGGATTTATTGTTTGATAAGAGATATTACAAATGAAGAGATCCGCTTTGCACCTTATTGCTAATCGTGTGCATTTCCTTCCTAATGAAATTCACAATGTTATATTTTCTTCCTCTGTCTTCCTGCCCAGCATTTGCAACCAAAATTAAAGATATCTATGACTGGAACAAAAGAACTTTTTAAAAAAAGTTTTAATAATCATTGTTTTTAATGCTTTTTTTATATTTATTGTTGCATGTAAATTTTCATTGTTGTGAGCCGCCCAGAGTGGGCAGCATACAAATGCGACTAATAATAACAACAACAACAACAACAACAACAACAACAACTACTACTACTACTACTACTACTACTACTACTACTACTACTACTACTACTTAAGGAACTAGATGTAGATAGATTTAGCTATTCTATCCTAAATTGGGAGTAAAATGATAAATGAGTCAGTGCAGTCACTGTTACTCCCACTATGTACATGTACTTAACAGGGCACTGTGCATCATTAAGCAAGTGAAAAGGATATCTTTTTGCTTCTCACAAAGGCTCTCACTACAGGAAAAAGACTATGCCATTGGGTTTTTTTGCGACTAGAGGAGCTTATGAGGGAAGAAACTGGATGGTGTAAATCAAGGGTTCTTAATTGGTGGTATCCATATCCCAGGTGGAACTTAAGAGTAATTGAGGTGGAACACAGGGTGGGTCACTGAAACTTTAATTAAGTCTTTAAGACTTGCCATAAGTGATGAGTGTGGTAATAAAATACCCGTGAAAATAAAAATGTTGAGCAGGAATTGACAGTCTTCAGATCCAAGAGCCTTATGTAAGCCAAACCTTCTTTTATGGCTTCCAGAGCTACTTCCAATTCACTAGTGTTAGAAATTGATGGTGTGGTTTCTTACGATTTGGAGCAAAAGCACACAGAAACTTGTAAACCTTCATTTTTCTCCCCTTCTGTTCAATTGTGTCCTATTCTTGGAGACTGCCGGGATCAGTTCCTGCAGGGGTTTTTTTTTTTTGGCAAAGTTTTTCACTGCCTCTTTCCCAAGGCTTAGAGAAAGTTATTGTCCCAAGATCATCTAGCTGTGTCTGTGGAGGAGGGCAAGAATTCACATTCTCCCAGTTTCAAGCCTGATGTTTTAACCATTACACTAAACTAATCCCCTGCATTAAAAAAATAGATATCCAGATCCAAGCCATCTTCCATCATCTTACCCACTGGGCGGCTTCAAAAACAGAAAAGTAAACCCATTGCTCATATTTTCATTACTATGTTATGGTCAATTGATCTCCATGATCAGAAGTTCCCCTATTCATATGCAGATCAATGAGATACAGGTAGTCCTTGACTTATGACCATCATTGAGAGCAAAATTTCCATTGCTAAGAAAGACAATTGTTAAGTGAATTTTGCCCCATTTTATGATCTTTCTTGCCACAGTTGGTAAGTGAATCAGTGCAGTTGTTAAGTTAGTAACATGTTGTTAAGTGAACCTGGATTCCCCACTGACTTTGTCAGAAGGTTGCAAAAGGTAATCACATGACCCCAGGTCCCATGTCAAAAATTTGAACCAGTTGCCAAGTGTCTGAAGTTTGATCACATGGCCAGGGAATTTTGCAACGGACTTAAGTGTGTAAAATAGTCCTGTCACTTTTTTCAGTACCATTATAACTTCAACTGGTCACTAAACAAATGACTAGTCAACAAAAGTCAAGGACTACCTGTAACCCTATAGCTCCCAGTATAGGGAGACATATTCTTGAAGTTGTTTGTGTGGAGGTTCTGCAATGGGATGGAATGGGGGCCAATTGTATAGTATTAGCCAAGTCTCAAGTAGCAATACTATGGGCTCAGAAATTCTGGGAATTGAAGTCCACAGGTCGTAAAGTTGCCATAGTTACCCACCCCTGATTTAAGGGATATAATATCATATAGCTCCAAAGTTATTCAATTAATACTGGAAAGATAAAAATATATATTAAGATTATGGTTGCAATTGAAGCCTTGTCTCTTTTAATGTGTGTTTCGTCATACTACACACACACACACACACACACACACACACACACACACACACACACACACACCCCTCCATGAGTGGCAAACAAATATGAACAAAATAAAGGTATAACTACAGGGAGACTTAATCTGCAGGATTGAGGTCTGATTTACTTATATTCTCAGAAATTGGATTATTTTACCAATATTGAGCCTCAAAAACCAATAAGGCTTTGATTGTTATCTTTAAGTGTCTCGGGGAAAGTGAAAAAAGATAGGAGGAGGTTAAAGCAACTTTCTGTTTAAGCCCATCTGATATAGAACTTCTATACTTTTCTATTACTGAAAAGAAAAGCAACGGTGTTGTTACATTGCTATTCTTTCCTAACTTGGCTGTGAAGGATTTCCTGGAAGACAGGAATTCTTCATAAAATAATTTTTTGTCTTTAAATGACCAAAGGCAGGGTGGAGAGCTGTAAGAGCAGAAAATTCCACATTTTCAAACAGACCACCCAAAAGTAACTTGCATTGCTCTTTGATTCTAAATGCCACAGTATGGACCATCTGAATTTCACCGTAGCTGGTAAAGTATGAAGTAAAATAAATACCAAATGTGTACAAGAAAATAAATAGCAACTGCTAACAAGAAAGAAATTAACTTTCCTTTCCTTTCCTTTCGCATGGCAAAATACATATTTAGTGGACAGCACTGAAACTGGTTTCTCTTCAGATCGTATAAAAACTGCACTATTGGTAGACAAAACATTAAAAAAAAAAGATTTGAGGGAATAAATCTGGCTCAGAAGAGTTCATAAGAAAAAAATGCTGTATTCAAATCCCCCCCACGCCTGAAAACACCACAATCGGCTAACAACTGCCTTTCTGCTGGAGCATTACCTTTGGGGTGGAAATCACAATTTTAACTATAAAATAGAAAAACTAATATACAGTATGTGCAGAGATACACACACACGTAGAAAGAGAAAGGAAAAATTAGAGCAGGGTGCACGTGATAGCATTTTGCCAAGATATTGGTTATGATCCAGAATGTCAAATCCACATAAGCTGGGCTCTATATTATCAGTTCATGTAAGAAAAACAATTTTGTTAGCTCATGGATATCTGTCTATATAAGTCACAGGAAACAGATATGGGTTATGAAACTAAACGCGTTTTTAATCAAGAATTACAAGGTTATTCACAGCACCACGGAATTAATCTAATTCTAGAAAGGAGAAAGTCCCAATGGAAGCCTCCCCCCCTTTTATGTCATAAATGCCAAATCAGAGCCTATTCATCTGATTATAATTAAGTTTGGTGTCAGCTGTCACTTATATGCAGTAGAGAGATATGGAAGAAAAGTATGCATAGAAAGTTATGAGAGCACACATTTGTTTTCCCAGCCTATCCTACTTATACAAATATGTGGAGAACCAGAAGAGAAGAGAGTGGCCTGGGTGAGCAATATCTCTCTGACAAGAGCAGAGTAAAATATGAGCTGCCATTTGTAGTAAATAACTAGACAACCTGGGACCCCTTGGGTTATCGTTTCAGAGATGTTTTAAAAAGTCAAAAAGTCAAAAATAGCAATAGCAATAGCACTTTTCTTATATACCCCTTCATAGTGCTTTTACAGCCCTCTCTAAGCGGTTTACAGAGTTCAGCATATTGCCCCCAACAATCTGGGTCCTCATTTTACCGACCTCGGAAGGATGGAAGGCTGAGTCAACCTTGAGCCTAGTGAGATTTGAACAGCTGAACTGTTGAACTAGCAGTCAGCCTACAATGGCTGCATTTAACCACTGCACCACTTCAGCTCTAGTAATGCCATTTTCTTTAGGACAGGTATAATTGCCAACACAGGAACATGTAGCATATCCAAATGAAGCTGGTCCTCTGTGGATCACATCCCTACTTCTCAACATAGTCACCGTTTCTCTCAATAGCAATGTTCCACCTTCGAATGAGAGCATTTATCCCTGCCTCGTAAAATTTTGTTGACTGTTCTTTGAGCCACTTCTTCACTGCAGTTTTCACTTCCGCATCACTGGAATAATGTTTGGCTCTCAAATCCTCTTTCATGCAACCTGACACGAACAACCCGTCCCCAGTAACACCTGCCACCTGCTCATTGAGAAGAAGTCATGAATCCAAGAGGAGCCCCACATTGCACACAGGGCCTGTTCGGGGCTGCAAAACCCCATCTAATACCAAAGATTATATAGGTCTACAACCAGAGGGCTTCAAAACCCAAAGCTATTCAATCTTGTCATCCAGGAAGGAAGACAGAAAGAAAGAAGGAAAGAAGGAAGGAAGGAAGGAAGGAAGGAAGGAAGGAAGGAAGGAAGGAAGGAAGGAAGGAAGGAAGGAAGGAAGACAGAAAGAAGGAAGGTTGGGAGGAAAGAAGGAAGAGAAAAAAGTGAGAGGGAAAGAAAGAAAGAAAGAAAGAAAGAAAGAAAGAAAGAAAGATGGAAGGAAGGAAGGAAGACAGGAAGACAGGAAGGAAGACAGGAAGATGGTAGGAAGGAAGGAAGACAGAAAGAAAGAAAAAGAAAGAAAGAAGAGAGGAAGGGAAGGGAAGGGAGAAAGAAGAAAAAGAAAGAAAGAAAGAAAGAAAGAAAGAAAGAAAGAAAGAAAGAAAGAAAGAAAGAAAGAAAGAAAGAAAGAAAGAAAGAAAGAAAGAAAGGAAAGAAAGAAAGGAAAGAAAGAAAGAAAGAAAGAAAAAGAAAGGACTGACTTGGGAAACTGGTATCACTTCATCAAGCCCATCCATCACATTAAGAATTTACTGAACAGTGAAGTAGTTACTAAATTTTACTGAGTTTACTAAGTTAGTAGTTACTAAGGTTCTTGATAAATGACTATCAGACTGAAAACCTGGTATCACTGGATCATGTTCAACAATTTTGTTGAATTAACAAAAGATGTTTAAATTGGATTTTGAATAAATGTGCAATTAATTGTTAGAGTTTTGTATTTTACTGTTACTATCTTCCTTAGTGGGTTGTGTAAACCCCTATTCCGAACAATGCTATTTATAGGGGGGTGGGGGTGGGAGGGTGAGTTTATAGCACCAAGGAGGCGGTGGACTGAAAAAGTTTGGGAACCACTGCTCTAGACCAATGTTCCCCAACCTTTCCGGATTGGCAGCACAGCATGGGGGGGGGGGAAGAGGGGATGGTTTTGTGCAAGGGGCAGGTGCGCGCGCGCACAGCTTCATTTGTGTAGGATTTGTATCCTACTCACTAGATCAAAGGGAAGAAATGGGCTCCATCGTTTTCTACCCTTTCAAATATTTTGAGTGGAGATCTTTGACATAAATAAACATGTTGAAAAGTATGTACACATATTCTTCATGTCTTTAATATGTAAGTAATGTTATTCAACTTGTTTTTTAATTGTAAAATATCGCTGAGGCCTTCAGGGTGGAAGGCTGAAGGTTTTGACACTCCTTTTCATAGAAATCCTCTGGGTCTTCACACACATCATACCCTGTCCTGAGTTGTGGTATTAGTTTAGTATTTGCTTTTGCCACCACTTATCTTTGCAGGTGGCCTCATCTGATGCATACCCCTAATCCTCTCACACTCTGTGCTGCTCTTCTGATGATTAAAATCTCAAAATACAAAAATAACCTCTACGCTGCCACCTTCTGGCCACGTAGTATAGTGGCATGATGATTAGAGGATCTGGCCCTACTTTCCATCTCATGGGAGACGTAGCAATCTCACCGGGTAAACAAAATAAAATTTTATTTTAAAAAAGAAAATGCAAAATGTTAAAAAAAAACCCTCTTTTAATCATTTTTTAATCTTAAAGGCAAACATTCAACATGAAGAGAACTGGTCACACACTGGTTTATCAATCAGTAAAAGCAGACAAAAAAGGAGGAAGATTTAAAAGAAAATATAATGCTTTTTATAGACCAGTGATGACGAACCTTTTTTCCCTCGGGTGCCGAAATAGTGCGTGTGCGCACTATTGCACGCGCGTGCGTGTCCACACTCAGATTTCAAAGCTCCTCACTTGCCCCACCCTCCTGCACATATGTGCATGACCCCCCTCACTCCCCCATTTCCTGACTTCCAGTGGGCCCGGTGGGGCCATTTTTTGCCCTCCCCAGGCTCCAGAGGCTTTCTTGGAGCTTGGGGAGGGCAAAAACACTCCCCCACCATCCTGGAGGCCCTCCGGAGGCCAAAATCGCCCTCCCAGAGCCTCCGCGCGAGCCAAAAATCAGCTGGCGGGCACGCACATGCGCACTGGAGCTGAGCTAGGGCAACGGCTCGCGTGCCGGCAGATATGGCTCTGCGTGCCACCTGTGGCACCCGTGCCATAGGTTCACCATCACTGTTATAGACCATTGATGGCAATCTGCCACAAGTGCGGTATTCACTACCAAAATCTCTGAGAAGATAGCAGAGAGTTTTCAAATTATTATTAGAACTTACTTGGAGTGAAAATGCCCGTAGAGCTGGAATGGGAATTAAAGCAGCCATGAAGAATGCAGTAACATTGCTAATAGATGTAAGGGCCACACTTGCACCAGTGCGTTTCAGACATTCCCCTGTTCTATCCTGAAACATATAGACATATATGGAATTAATTTGCAATTGCATAGTACATAATCTATAAAATTACAGTGTAGTAGAGAAATAGATATTGAACAGAATTTACAGGCTGCTCTAATCAAAGATGCTGTGTGGTTCAAAGCAAATAAAAATAAATATAGCAAAAATAACCATAAGAACATCACAGTTTAAGGCCAAAATTAGCTATTTAGCAGCAACCTTGTGTACTCTATGTCCCACAAGTTTGACAGAAGAGAACTAGCCATTTTTAATGATTAGCAGAGGGGCTTTTGTTTTGGGGGGAGGGGTGTTTGGGGGGGTTTTTTGGGTGGGTGGGTGGCAGTCATATATTTTTTATGTCATAAACTGTTTTATAAAATTTGTCAAATTTCAATTCCACAGGAGTCATGGGTTTCAGATTTTGCACACATTCTGTAAGTCAGTCCATTGGAAGTATCTTGATTTTTAAAAAACATTTATATATATTTTTATTCTCACCTTTATTACTTTATAAGTAACTCAAGGCAGGGAACATACATAATGCTCCATCCTCTTCCTCTTTTCCTCACAATGACAATCATGTGAGGTGGATTGGGCTGAGAAAGAGTGGCTGGCCCAAAAGTCACACTGTTTTGCCCAGTTAAAGATTATGGAAACGAGAGTTTTACTATTATATAGATACTTTTGCATCTGATTCCACTGTACAATAGAAATGGAAAACTAAATGGAAAGTTACTACAAACAATTTTCTTCTTCATTTCCAAAATAGACTATAGAAGAAATAGCCTGATTTCAGAATGCAAAATAGAATATCAGTTCTCAAAAAACTTGGGAGAATGATTGAGATTTCAATTCTACTACATACCTCCCTATGACCGGTTAGGTCCCACAGAGTTGGTCTCCTCCAGGTCCCATCAGCCAAACAATGTCGGTTGGCGGGACCTCGGGGGAGAGCCTTCTCTGTGGGAGCCCCATCTCTCTGGAACCAACTCCCACCAGAGATCCGGACTATCCCCACCCTATTGGCCTTCCACAAAGCCATAAAGACATGGCTCTTCCGGCAGGCGGGGTGAAGAAGATCGGTTTTCCCCCATGGATGAATGGTTTGGTTTTAATTTCTGTAATGTTTTTTTAAATTGTTTTTTATTATATTGTATTGTTCTTATCCTTGCTGTACGCTGCCCTGAGTCCTATGGGATTGGGCGGCCTATAAGAACTTTTAATTAAATTAAATTAAATTAAATTAAATTAAATTAAATTTATCCAAATAACTTCTTTGAAGAATAACATCTACTTTTGCAAATAATCACAAACTGGCAACAAATATAATCTATAACCAGCATTTCATTCCTCTAAAATAACAAAAGTTTGAGAAAATTGGGAAAACCATTTGACAGTCTTTGGTCATTTATACTGCTATTAGTTTACTCTCATAGTTCTAAAATAAATAAACTGGAGTAACATAAGAAATTATTTATGTTGTTATTATTTTTCTTCATTAAACATCTGAATATTTTGATACAGATCTAATAATAAAAAAATTAAAAAAAAGAAATTATTTATGTTGTTAGCTGCTAATTGAAAAACTAAAGTATAGATTTAGTGAACTTGTTGAATGCTTAATGCAACGTAAGAAATATCTGAATTTACCTCAAATGGAATTCTCTTATTCTGCCCAGTTTCACTAAATGCATGTGCCAAAAGAAAGACATCATCTACCCCAACTCCAAGAGCAAGAAAGGGTAAAACCTGCATAAATGGAGACAGCAACAACTATTTTATAACCAAAGAACAAGTTAATGAAGTTGGACAAGGAAGTGCAATCTTACACTTCACTTTAGGCATATATATAAACAAATAATTCCCTCAACACTGTCAAACTATTCACTAAGTCTGCATTACTATTACTATTAATCTTCTCATTGTTCCTATCACCCATCTCCTCCCACTTATGGCTGTATGACTGTAACTCGTTGCTTGTATCCTTACAATTTATATTGATTGTTTCCTAGTATGATTTGATTGCTTATTTGTACACTATGACTATCATTAAGTCTTGTACCTTATGATTCTTGATGAATGTATCTTTTCTTTTTATGTACACTGAGAGCATATGCACCAAAGACAAATTCCTTGGGTGTCCAATCACACTTGGCCAATAAAGAATTCTAATCAAATCTAATCTAATCATCTAATCAACAGAAATCTTGAGGCATTGCAGTTAGGAAGTCACAAGTCTTTATGCACATAATTATTTACACCATTGAATGTTTCTCTTCAGATACTGATCTCCATCATATTGTTAGGCCCAGTAGAAAGTAACAGGTCTTCGTGTGGATTCATGAGAACCAAAAGCTATTTTTAAAATCCAGTTAAATGAGCGATCCACTTGCTTTGAGCAACTAATATTGGATGATATGTATTGCAGGATCTCTTTTTTCCCCCAATTTAGTTTGCTGTCTTCAGAAACTGAAAGCTTTATTTTAGCATCTCAAGAACAAGCTTTGTTTGCCATTTAATTGCATAAGGGCAAAAATTCAACACGTACCAAATAACAGCAAATGTCTCCTTTGTAGTTAAAAGGATGAAACAACTGACCATTTGATCAACAGCTGCAGCAAAATTTCACAAACTGTCTACAAGCAGCGTTATGACCCAGTTGCTAGAATTATTCCCGGAAACTTTGCCAGAGGTTTGGATTTGAATGTAGTAAAAAATACTGAAACCTTCATATTGAGAAAGTTTTGGGAAAAGAGCGGAATTAAGTTATTATTGAAGTTTAAGATGCAAACAGACAGGCATCTTGTTCATAACATGCCTGATGTATAGGAGTTATTGAAAAGAAGAAAGTCAGGTTCATTGATGTTGCCATTCTGGATAATGCGAGGATTGAGGAAAAACAAAATACCAGGACTTGCAGATTGCAGTTGGATCTTATGGAAAAATAAATCGATTGTTATACCGATTGTGATTGGAACCCTCACAGCGATACCTAAAGCACTTGCTCAGTATCTGGAAATATTCAATTTATTAGTCCCAAACACCCTATTTTTACAAAAATAAAAATAAAATCCTCTACCCACCCGGCTTAACGCTACCTACATTCTTAGATATTATCTTAATAATTCATAGGTTCTTGGTTAGGACTTTAATTATTAAGCTTATTATTAATCTAATAGTCTTAGACTATAAATCTGTCGATTACCCAGACATTATAATAATTTCCTGGAGAGAAGATTTTAGCCAATTGTGTCACGGTATGCATTTTCACAGCACATATGTTTGCACATCCTGCCTTTTGGAAACAGGGCTTATTCAAGGACAATTTGAATTTCCCGGGTCACTGAAAATTTCAGCGCAGGTCTCGAATATTCATCCTTTCCCTCTTTACTCTGCAGTTAACGATGAGTTCCTTTCAAAAATTTCAGTGCAAATTATAAAGCCCTTTTTGTCCCTGGTTTCCTCTGACATGCCATGCCAAAACTTGCAATTTTGTTGTGTGTGTGAAATACAAATATACATCCTATAGAACCATATGCCATATTCAGAAGTCTCCTGGGCTTAAATAACCACAGCTATGACTGGTTTTAGGAAAACATATTAATTCAAATTTCTGAGGGTTGTTCTCTTAAAGTCCATCCCCCTCCCCCATGAATACACAGCCCTCAATAGGAGACACTGCAGTGCATCATCTTGCAAACGGTTTGTTTAATACCTGAGTTGTGGCAGCGTTAAAGGAAATCCCAATCAAGGAACACAGTCCCAATCCGGCAGCTACCGAGAGAGCAACCAACAAGACTCCTGCCAGACCCACAGCACCCTGGGATTTAGCACAGTCCCACCTCAGCATGGTTAAGCAGGCGTAGGCAAGCTGTAAGCAGAACAAAAGAACATTTTTCCCCCCCAAATGAGGCCTGACATCAGAGAAAGCCAGTTTTATGTTTCCTTTTCCTGACCAAAATTTTCAACAACAAAATACAAAATTTTAATGGAACACAGATATTGGAAGGCATCACTCAGCAGTGAGATAGAGCAATGGCTTTGCTTGTCTGATCCTGTCATTAGGTCTGAATCCCACCTCTCAAACAGACATCTCTTCGGCTCTGTAACCATTTAAGAGGAAACCACAAAGAACAACCCCGTGGCCCCATCCCAAGCCAACTTTGTGCTCACTCTAATGAGCCACAGATCTTCCATGACATAAGTGAGCAAGTGGCATAAAAATGCAGATTTTAAGGCTGTTAAAAACATTGTAAGGATGATTTGTATGACAGCTTAGCATAAAAGACTCACGTAGTGGTATATCATGAATTACAGATTTCTCCAGACTGGTCTCCTTTCCAGATCTGGATGGCATGAGCTTGAAGAAAACTGAGGAAGAATAAAATGGAATATTAAACCTAATTTACCATTAATAGATAACCGCTAGCAACTCGGATGACGCTGACATCAGAAAATGACTTTAGGATGTCTTCCAGAGTCGTTGTTGTAAAGGAAAGCACCTTCTGAGTAGAGTTTTGTGCAAGACTTTGATGAGCAACCTATGAAAACAAGACAGGAGTTGTAATTACAGAAAGGAAGTCACCACGATATACAGGTGGTCCTCGACTTACAACAGTTCATTTAGTGACCGTTCAAAGTTACAACAGCATTGAAAAAACTGACTTATGGACCATTTTTCACACTTATGACCGTTGCAGCATCCTCATGGTCCCATGATCAAAATTCAGATTCTTGGCAATTGACTCATATTTATGACATTTGCGTGTCCCAGGGTCACATGATCCCATTTTGCGACCTTTTGGCAAGCAAAGTCAATGGGGAATCCAGATTCACTTAACAACCATATTACTAACTCAACAAATGCCATGATTCACTTAACAACTGTGGCAAGAAAAGTCGTAAAAATGGGGCAAACTCACTTAACAAATGTTTCACTTAGCAACAGAAATTTTGGGCTCAATTGTGGTTGCAACTCGAGGACTATCTGTATTTCTGGAGCGGATTTCTACTGAGCCCAACTTTTTAGTTGTCGCCCTCACTTTATCTGTTGCTCTCCCTTCTCACTCACACACAGGCGCTCTCATCTACAAACACTACAGTTGCATCCTTGACCCTTTGTTAATATAATTGCCATACTCAATGCGGAGCCGCAGCAGGCTGCTACAGATCAAATAAGAAGGTACACCTTGAAAGAGAGGAAAATGGCCATTTATTTAAAATAGTGAAACTGAAGAAGGCTCACAGCTCACTCGGCCCCTCCTGCACCCTTTTCTGCATTCCATCCAGAAGCCTACAACTGATTTGTTGTTATACCCAATCTAAAAACAACAAATTCTTAAGAGGAGCCCTCTCTTTTTTCATTGGCTGGACACTTCAAAGAGGTCACAAGCAGCTCAGCAAAGGTCAATGCCTGGGAAACAAAGGCCAGATAATGTCACATGACCTCACCAAGGGGACTGCAGCTGTGAACAGATTCTGTGGCGGGCTAATGTTTTCCAGACACCTTTGCTGAGGGGAAAAAAAGAAGAAGAAGAATCATCCTAACCAAATGCTCACTTTTTCTCCTTAAGCTTTGGCAGCCCAGAGTCAGATCGGCAGCTAAAGACAATTTTAAAAGCCATGCATTCAAATAAAAACACATTTCTCTTTAATTTTACCAACAGATTTATCAAATTTTATATTTTATATTTATCAAATACCAACAGATTTATCAAATCTTGCTGCGGGTGGCAGATTTTTTTAAATGTATTTTTTTCTTCTTTTTTAAAAAAGTTCTTAGTCAGTCAGTCCTAAGCACAATCTCCCAGAAATGTTGGATTTCCACTTGCCTCTTTTCTTCCCAGCATACCGGCTGGGAATGACAGGGTTGAGTTCCAACACATAGTAGTATTTCCAGTCTCTAGCTTGGAGAGAAGACTGACTATAATGGAAGAGTATACCAATCCTAACAAGATTCACTACCTCAAGGGACATCCCTGAGGGACTGCAACAACAAGACCTAGCAGGGTTTACAATGAAAGAAAGAAACCGTTCTCCAATTAAACGTCCATTTTACCTCAACATACATCCTCTGCCATGCTTCCAGGATCGCAGCTGCCTTGTCCTCATTCCAGTTGATGTGCGAAACGTAGTCATAACCCTTGAAGTGCTCATACATTTGCTTTGGAGTCATTAGCTGAAACATGGTCTGTAAAGCCTGAGCACTGCAAGACAGAATTAGGGATTTAGAAGGAGAAAGGGACAACCAAAAAACCCCCTCCCCCTCCAAAAAGAAAAGCTGGTTTCACTGCACAGTGTCACCAAATGTATAATCTTTGCTTATGGAATGGGAATGATCTTTGCTGGATTTTTATGAAGGGCTATTCTTATGGGCAGCAGAAGGCCAGAGTGATTAATGGTTGAACTGAGCAGAAAGCCATTTTTTCAATATATTTTTTTATAATTGCTCTAAACATTCTATTTGACTAAGAACCATTTATGGTGTTGTTCAAAATGGAGGGGAAAATCTAAGTTATAAACCGGGGGGGGGGGGGTTCCAAGCTTGGCAACTTTAAGACCTGTGAACTTCAACTCCCAGAATTCTCCAGTTTCTGAGAGTTGAAGTCCACAGGTCTTAAAGTTGTCCAGGTCAGACATTCCCATTATAAAACCTCTCTCTTCTTATATCTGGATAAATGAAGCTGATCCTATCATAGGGAAATATAAGACTGATGTAGAGACATTGGAATATAGAAAGTCTATGAGCTACCACCCAGTTTCTCTGTTAAAGGGCTGATCTGATTCAGTATTCTTATGTCCAATCTCTCTGTATAAATTAAATAAGGCACCATTCACAAAGTAACAGACCCTATAGAGGAGTCACACCTATCAAGGAGATGGTTTGGTTGGCAAACAATCTGAAGAAAATGGAAGTCTTAAAGTGAACTCTTACTCCCCTGCATGCGCTGAGGTCGCACGCACATGCACAGGGTGCATGCAAGGGGTCACACGTGCATGTGCGGGGAACGGGGGGAGCGCGGGGGTTGCACATGCATGTGTGGGGCATCGGGGGTTCGCACGTGCATTGCATTATGAGTGTGCATGCGTGCGCGCGCTTTCAGCACGCAATGGCAAAAAGGTTAGCCATCACTGGGCTAGGTTGACACAAGAGTCTATGCCAAGATCATCCAAACCATAGTGCAGCCTAGAGAATGTGCAGACCCAAACCAGGATGTCCCAGGCAAGAATTACTGGATTAGGAGTGCTTACCTGACAAGTTTCCCAGTATCATTTTTAACAGTGCCACCAATAATCAGCTCTTCTTGCCAATGCATGTATTTTTTTGACAGCCCGTAGCATCCACCGCTTAAAGCAAGGGCGACATCAAGAGGCTGAAAATATTTTTAAAAATAAAAGGTGTCACAGAATCAAAGACAGGAAAGTTCACATTTTTGGAGGATCACCGATACCACTTTAGATACCCCTGAAGGTAAATCCTGCAAATCCTGCTCTGGTTGCAAACTCTGAATGGGGTGGGGAGGGAGCAAGAATGTTCTCTATGGAAGTATTTTCATGCTACCAGGATTGATTCTGGCAGATGTAGCTTTGGCTTTCCTCTCAGGTTGGTAGCTGTACATTTTTATCTTTTTCCGGGTGGTTTTACCTCTAAGAAGAGAGAAATAGCTGCCTTGGGTAGTAGATTTTGGTTGTCATGAAAAGCTAGCAAAGTCTGTTCTTGTACTTTTATTGCTAAGGATGCAGTATTTGAGGGATTTTCTGATTCATGTGGCAAAACAACATGATTATTTGAGGTAACTGCAGTCTGTATGAAAGGAAGCCATTTATTTTTCTAGCTTAGGGCAGCAAATAAAGTTCAGCTGCCCCGTGTTGTCCCTGGAAAACTTATTAAGTGACAACAACAATAAAAGGAGAGAATCAAGAGAGAGAAAAGGAAATTTCACTCCAGCAACACAGTAAAATCTTTAGAGAAGTCATTCATATCCTGTCTACTTCCTCTCTACCACTAAAGGAACTCCAAACTATGGACATTTTGAATTTTTCTATTTTGCTTTGACTATAAAATTTTTACAAAGATAAATAATATATTCATCTTTAGAAATAAGTATAGCACATAGTCCATTAAATATTTCAATGAACAAAAAGGGCCTGTACTTCAATTTGAGTGCCTAATTTCTCATAATATAAATCTAAATGGTAGAATAAATATTTGTTTTATTAAAAAAACATAGCTACTCGTCATAGCTACTAGCCGAGTTGGTGCAGTGGTTAAATGCAGCACTGTAGGCTACTGCTAGTTCAGCAATTCAAATCTCACCGGCTCAAGGTTGACTCAGCCTTCCATCCTTCCGAGGTGGGTAAAATGAGGAGCCAAATTGTTGGGGGCAATATGCTGACTCTGTAAACCGCTTAGAGAGGGCTGTAAAAGCACTATGAAGCAGGTATATAAGTGTAAGTGCTATTGCTATTGCTATTATATACCATAATTCTAGGTGGCTTACAACAACAATAGAATCATATCAAAAATAATTTTAGAAAATGAATTTTAAAAAACCAGCACTTGGTATCCTAAAGCAACACCCCTCAATACTTCAGCCTCCCTCAATCTCAATGTTTGCGGGAATTTCAAAAGCTAGAATAAAGTTCTTTAAATGACCTGGAATAAAATGCAAATATACCAATTTCAGATATTAGTATTTGTATCCTGAAATAAAAAAGATGCTCTTTTTGTAAATTATAAAATTAACTACAAAAGTTTCCATTCTTTGATACTACAACATGAAGACCCAGATTGTTGGGGGCAATAAGATGACTCTCTAAACCGCTTAGAGAGGGCTGTAAAGCACTGTGAAGCGATATATAAATCTAGGTGCTATTGTTATTACTATTTGTATATAGAACCTGATTGGTAGCAATTTGTTCAGTCACATCTATCATTTAACAATGATGAGTGTTTAGTGGCTTTGCAAATCTAACTGAATTAATTTTCCAATATCCCTTTCTCTGCAGTACAAAACTTAGAATGTAATACTATTTTGAAGTTCATTTCAAAGCTATTGTTTGTTCTTAAATCCTTGAAGCTTGTTTGTTAAATTAGGAATAAGTAGGTGTCTTGGTCTTGAGCTCCTACTAAGTAAGCCATACAAATGGTTACGCTTTCCTTATCATTGCCTTATTTTTTTCTGTTAGCAGAACAATTCAAGTCAGTGTAACCAACCATCATTTTACGAATTCTGAACTTAAGGCTGTATTTTGCTCAAATACTGCTATCCTGAAACTGCATCATATTGTTGACAATGATTTTAGGATATGGAATTTCAATCTGCTTTTTCAACACATTTTTTCTCATTTGGCTGAAAAAAGAAGGATTAACTTACTTTGGTTGAATTTTTGTTGGGGGCAGTTATAGGACAGTCGGGATCGTCAGGGTTTAGGCAAGGTCGATCCATATATCCATGGCCAACTTCTGCCTTATTCAGCATCTCCTCCCAGGTATCTACTTGGGAATTTATCTTCTTCAGCTCTTCTAAGAATTCTAAGGGGTCAAAGTTGGTCCACTGCAAATGGGGTTTTCCTCTATCCCATGAAGAGAAAAATGAAAAGGTTATCAAAAGTTGCCAGACTTTTGTAAATATTTATTTACCACTTCCCCACTCCTACTCACATTCATATTTTTTTGAAAAAAAAGTTTACTGAAATGTGCGTAAGAGTATTTAAAACATTGCCACAAGATTTGTCTTTTGGAAAAAGTTGCTGAAAATTCTTATTTTAAAGCTGTTTTTCATCCACAAAATGTCTTCTTCATATGAGCATCTGAACTAGCATTTTAACTACAGTGAAATTTAGGACGAATAATTTATTAACTAAATGACTTGGGGAAAAATAAGGAATTCAGCAGTCACAAATAAAGGAAATGTTCAAGTACCAGAGAGAAGTTCAGATGATATTAAGAATGGTCTTAATGTATTTGCCATACATTAATCAAAAACACACACAAAAATTAAAACCACTGTGCTCTTTCAGACATGGTAGCCTTTTTAAACCGCCTGAGCCTCTGCTGCTATTTTTTTTCATTTCCACTTTTGATTTTGTGATGTTGCCAGACCATAAAGGCTTTTGCCTGACTTTTTTCTGGTTCAGACTACTGTATCTGCTTAACCAAGCTTAAGATATTATTCAGACTCTCCCAACCAGAAAACCCAAGCTCCTTCATTGTCCCGTTTTTAAAAGTCCACACTGAAAGTTAAGCGATAGCCATTGCATGTTGCCTTTACAAGACAGACAAACAAGGGCAAAGCCTATACCACATAAATAAGCTATGCAATTAACCTAAATGAATTTAAACGTTTTAAAATATAGAACATGTTGAAAGTAACAATATCCAAAAGATATTGTTCAGACCACTAAAAGGCCTAATAAAGAAAACATAGTTTCTGCTCAAGTTCTCTATTACAGGTTAATTGAAAGAAGCAACTTTCATATTTTTATTTTAAACCTATTGTTAGTCTACCTGCTGCCATCATATTTTTTATTGTATGTTTTATTTCCTCAAATACAATCACAAATAACCATTATATAACAGTGAGAATGTTGCCTTTCGGAAATGAAAAAAACTATGAGGTTATTTGGGACCCTTGCCCTTTCTCTCATAAGCATATGCTGATAGTATAGTACAGTGATGGCGAACCTTTTTTGGTTCGCGTGCCAAAAAGGGGGGGATGCGGGGGATCACGTGTGTGCGTGCCCACACCCATAATACCATGCACCCCCGTGCATGCGCGCATGACCCCCCCCACTCCCAGCATGCAATGGCACGCCCATTTTTTGCTCCCCCCAGGCTTTAGAGCCTTTCTAGGAGCCTGGGGAGGGCGAAAACGGCCTTCCCCACCCCCTCTGGAGGCTGGAAACAGCCTGTTTCCTGACTCCCAGTGGGCCCAGAAGGCCTGAAAATCAGCCGGCCGGTGCGCACATGCGCACCGGACCTGAGCTCGCATGCCCACCGATATGGCTCCGCCTGCCACTTGTGGCACCCGTGCCATAGGTTCGCCATCACGGGTATAGTAGAAACATTTAAAAAATTAAATATTCAAATTACTGATTCTTTTTGTGGTCCCGAGATTCTGCCCCAAACTTGGTGACAAACCAATGACTAATGGGTAGATTTCTGCTCTAGTTTTAAGTGATAAAATAAAAACGTTCTGAGAAGATATTCCAGTTCCTCTTAAATATTTATTGAATATATTGAAAAAAAAGTCAATAATTCAATCCAATTGGACATGCATGAGCATGCGCAGGGGGTTGGGGATTGCATGTGCATGCATGGGGGCGCAGGGGGGCAGTGCCCACTGCGGCCCATTTTTTGGTCCCAGGAGGCTGCAGGAGTCCTGCGAGGCCCACAACGGGGCGTGGGGGTGCAGCGCCCCCCGCAGCCCATTTTTGGTCCCAGGAGACTACAGGGAGGCTTGCTAGGCCCAAAACGGGGCGGGGGTGTCATGCACGCATGCTGGGGGAATGCGCGGGTTGCGTGCGCAAGCACGGGAGGCGGGGGAGCACAGGGGGGTCATGCGCGCATGCATGGGGGGAGCACAGGGGTCTTGCATCTGCATGCGTGGGGGGTTGAAGCACGCAGGGGATGTCGCGCGTGCGTTGCAATATGAATGCCAGCATGCACGCGCATGTGGTCGCACGCGCACGCACTTTTGTCACACGATGAGAAAAAGATTAACCATCACTGAGGTAGGGGAAAGTGTCAACAAATCAAGATGGCAGCTGCAGCAGTGTGATCAATGTCTTGTCCTTTGCATGTATTGTGACATGCATGTAAAATGTGATACAACTTCAATCATATGATTGTGACTGACATCTTGATTTTTTATGTTTTACAACCTTCAACTTCAATGCATGCCCCTACCTCAATCCAAATTAAATCACTGATAGTGATAGAATTCACTGAGAATAAAACTGAAATAACTTAAGTTTGGCTCACGTCTGTTGTTCATGTTGATCCCGATGAAATAATCAGGTTATCCCTAAAGCTAAAATCATATATGGGGCACCTGCGAAGAAGCAACATCTGTGTGGCAATACACTTTGAAGGGAAGCTAAAAATAATAAGCTGCTAGTCCTACAGGAAATTGCTGCACCTATACTTGAAAATGTGCTGGTTCAGATGTCAATTCTCCTATGTATTTGCATTCAAAACAGATAACATAATTGTATGGGATGTTAATTTTATAATTAAATATCTCTTTTAAAGAGAAAAGCACGCGAAATAGACAGCTGTATGCATATTTGTCTGGAAGGCCTCACATTTTGTGTTCAGTCCAACATCAGAATAAACTGTAGCTAAGTGAAGCCCCATTAAACTGGTAAAATGAATTAGAAACCAACACACGTTACTCACGGTAGATATGCAGTCCCAGATTGTAACTTCGCACCCTCCCAGAAACAGTCCAGTGGTGTGATAATTAAACAAGGGTAAAGGTGTTCTATAATCTGTAAAAGAGACAGAAAAAAACCCTCCTCAAAATATTGTTATACATCTACAGAAATATACATAAAAAATGCATGAGGGCCAATTTGGTCCAGGCACCAGGCTAGAAAGCAGGAGACCCCGAGTTCAAATCCCGTCTTAGCCATGAAAGCCAGCTGGGTGACTTGGTCATTCTCTCTCAGCCCAACTCACCTCACAGGATTATTGTGGAGGAAAATATGAAGAGGAAGATGTGTTGGATATGTTTACTGTCTTGAGTTATTTGTAAAAAATAATAAAGGCAGCTTATAAATAAATAAAAATATAATAAATACATTGTCTTTACCTTGTCCATGTAACCTGTTTCTGTGATGGGTTCCCCTGATTTGTGACATAAGTGTTCCAATTTCCATTGTCTGTGGAAATGAAGAGCAAAATTACATTAACAAATGGTCGTAAGTTGAGGATTACCTGTATTTTCAAACATTCCTTTTTGCCATTCTTAAGAGATGCTGTCATTTTAATTAAAATAGTTCACCTGTGTGGGTATAATCTCCTTATGACAGCAACAAGGTGTTAATTATCATCTTTAAAGCCCTACATGGCTTAGGACGAGGTTATCTTCGGGACTGCCTCCTACCTCATACATCCCTACGACCAGTTAGGTCCCACAGAGTAGGTCTCCTCCAGGTCCCTTCAACCAAACAATGTCGGTTGGCAGGACCAAGGGGGAGAGCCTTCTCTATGGGGGCTCCGGCTCTCTGGAACCAACTCCCACCAGAGATCCAAATCATTCCCACCTTGCTGGCCTTCCAGAAAGCCATTAAGACATGGCTCTTCCTGCAGGCGGTATGATTGTGACTGTTGCTTGTGTTGTTTTATCTTTTTAATTACTATTTTACTATTATCTTATTGTATTTTTTTAATAGTATTTGGCTGTTCTTATATATGCTGTACACTGCCCTGAGTCTCCAAGGAGTAGGGCGGCCTATAAGAATCCCAAATAAATAAATAAATAATAGTTAGGTTTTGATGGCCTTTTAGCTTCTAGCATTGAGGATACTTCATGATTCTAACCATGCAATTCATTTTTCTCAGGAACGACCAGGCAAGATTAATGGAAATTAAATTTGCAATATTGTAGGTCAGCCTTTCCCAAACTGGTACGCTCCAGATGTGAGCTACATCTCATGTCTGCTAAGGAGCATAGAACTCTGGCACATCTGGAGGGTATTAGGCCGCAGAAGGATGCTATAGAGAAAATGCCCATTCTCTTTACCGCTTGGTGAATGCAAAGGAGTCCCTGCTGCGCTGAATCCTTCCAGTATGTCAGAGAAAATTTATGCTGAGCGTTTATCTACCTTGGATCAAAAACAGTTCTGAACTTTGCAAAACAAACTCACTGTAAGATCCCTTCAAGATAAGTTGAAATTTGTGCTTTAATACTAGCTTAAACCATTGTTTAATATTACTGACTCCCACAACAGAGACCTGTTTATACTAGATATGTCAGCAACCCAACACAGTCCGAAGTTATATTTTGAATATGTTTTATGACAAAAAGATTGTTTTTTTTAACTTAATAGCTGAAGCACAATGGTTTCAGACAATGTAAACTATGATGAACATCTAGAGATGTGGCTAAATCAAGATTTCCCCCAGCTCCCAGTTGCCAAAAGAAACAGGGCAGCGGGGCTCAACAAAATCAGGACGGTAGCTGAAACCACATGAAAGCTCCCATGTTGACATTTTAACTGCCCCTGAAATTAAGGCTGAAACAGGCCAACAGTACAGGTAGTCCTTGACTTACAACAGTTCATTTAGTGACCGCTCAAAGTTACAACGGCACTGAAAAAAAGTAACTTATGACTGCTTTGCACACTTCCAACTGTTGCAGCATTCCCAGGGTCACGTGATCAAAATTCAGATTCTTGGCAATTGACTCATATTTATGACGGTTGCAGGGTCCCAAGGTCATGTGATCACCTATTGTGACCTTCTGACAAGCAAAGTCAATGGAGAAGCCAGATCCACTTAACAACTGTGTTACTAACTTAACAGCTGCAGTAATTCACTTAACAACTGTGGCAAGAAAGGTTGTAAAATGGGGCAAAAGTCACTTAACAAATGTCTCACTCATCTGGCTTCGTCCAAAGGAGCTCTCCAGGAAAACGAGTAACTTTGCAAATGTTGAAAATATTCAAGGAAGCTCTGTTCCTACAATAAAAGAAACTTCTAGGGAGCTTCTGAATTTCTTCTGAATGAGTTCTGATTCATACGTCACTGCAGAAAATGATCAGATGATGTTTCTTTTTTCTTTCCGTCTTACCTGTTGTACATATATACATGTATCTTGCTGGCTTGTAGTGTAGAATCAAGGTGCTGTCTGAGTGCTTCTGTTGTTAGTACATTAGCAGTCTCTTCTTGTGGTGTCTGAATCATCAGTTGAGGATTAAACATGGCCTCTTCTCCAATCTTCTGCCGTGTGTAACTTAACTCCCGACTCACTCGCCCACCAACTGACAGACAAATATTTACAACCTGGGATTAGCCAGCAAGAATTGACTCTTTATACACATTCTAAAAGCTCACAGGCTCCCCAATAAATTTTCCCATATGCATGGAATATTCTATAGTTCAGAGATAGTGAACTTTTTGGCGTTGCGTGCCAAAAGTCCAAGTGCGTTTGAGCGTGCTGGCACCCGTAATGCAATGCGCCCCCCCATTTGCAAACTCCCCCTGCACATGCATCCCGCACTGCGCATGCGCACATGCAAACCCCTCACTATGCATGTGTGTGCCTCCCACTTCTTCCAAGAGGGCCAGTGTGCCTCTTACCGGAGGACAACCAGGTACCGGCCCGTTCCCTGGCGAGTCAAAGCAGCAGCCATTCCCAAGCCGGCGGCAGATCTCTTAGCCCCACCACTTCGCAAGCGCCATTCGCCGGCCGAGGAAGCTCCAAACACGCGGCCTTGCCTTAGTTCCTCCCCGCTGGGAACCACCGTTCCCCGGCCGGCAGCAGCTCTCTCTGTCTTCCCCCTACCTCGGTGACGCCAGCCGGAGAAGCTCCGAACGTGCGGCCTTGCCTAGGATCCTCTCCGCTGGGAACCACCGTTCCCCGGCTGGTGGCTGCCAAGGTGGGGGGGGGGCAGAGAGCTCTGCCGCCGGCTGGGGAATGGCAACTCCCAGCAGGGAGGAGCCCAGGCCACCGGGTCATCTGCACAAGTAGCCCACCCCGCCCTCACCGGCTGCTCGTCCACCGGTGCTCTGGACCGCCTGGGGCCGCGCAAGAAGCCCGCGCGGGCAGGGAGGGAGGGAAGCCTGGCTTATCTTGCTCTGCTCCCTTAGGAAGCGACCGCTGGGATCCCCTCTCCACGTCTTTTGGCACGCGCACTTGTTGCTAGTCTTTGCGCTCGCATGAGCGCCAGAAACTAGACCAGCTGGCCCCAGTGTGCACGTGCACTCTGGAAACAGGAAGATCATTTTCCTGGAGCACACATGCACAATGGGTGGCTGTTCTTACGGTTTCTGGCGCACCCGTGCGCATGAAAACCAACTGGCCGGCACACCGGAACCTGGAAGAGCAAGGGGTGACGGCTCCGCATGCCCGGAAAAATGGCTCTGCATGCCACTTCCGGCACGCATGCCATAGGTTCGCCATCACAGCTAGTTTATTAAGAGCTGAAGCAACTTTAAGAGAGCTAATTTTGTGTACAGTGCAAAAAAAGCCACACACATTTTCCTTACTTAAAAAAGTTTCCATACTGCAAAGGCAAGTCATAAGTCCATTTGTGCTAAACACATGCATTTTCAGTATCATATCAAAAATTCCGCATTTACAAAGTTTTTTTAAAAAATCCTTTTTCCTTTCAGACCAGACCAAATATTTCTATGTTACAATTTCTTACACTTGTATAAACAGTCTGCTGCAATGGCACATTTCAAGATAAATGGCTTCAGTTTACACTCTTCTCCTAAATAATTTGGCAAAAGCAGAAAGGAAATAAAAGCAGCTAGGAGGAAAAGAGTAAACGAACATTAGTATATCTTGCTGCTGCTAGTTAACATATAAAAATACTGTTAAGTGAAGGTCACTTAACAGTGAAGGTAACTTAACAGTGCAGATTCCAGTGCAGAGCCAACTTACATTTAGTAAACTACTGGGAGAGTCTAGAGTTTCCGTAGAGAACTTTAGTGATTTGGAATATGGATGTTATGACAAATTAAATGGCAATAAGGTTTGGGAAGGCAGCTTCCCAACCTGGGTGCCCTTCAAATGTGTGGACTTCAATACCCAGAATTCTCAGCAATGGCCATACTAAGTGCGCTTTGACGCCTTGAGGCTTCACAATCGTTGTCAGGATCATTGTCAAAGTAACATTTCAGTACTTGAAGACATATAAATATTAGGTCCTATCTTTCATATTTTTCTAAACATGTAGGGACTTACAGGTTGTTCTTGACTTATGATTGCTCATTTAATGATAGTTCAAAGTTACGACAGCCTGGGAAAAAAGTGGCTTATAGCAATAGCAATAGCACTTAGACTTATATACCGCTTCATAGTGCTTTATAGCCCTCTCTAAGCGGTTTACAGAGTTCAGCATATTGCCCCCAACAATCTGGGTCCTCATTTTACCGACCTCAGAAGGATGGAAGGCTGAGTCAACCTTGAGCCTGGTGAGATTTGAACAGCTGAACTGCTGAACTAGCAGTAGCCTGCAGTGCTGCATTTAACCACTGTGCCACCTTGGCTTATGACTGTTGCACCAACCCTGCGGGGTCACGTCTTTAAAAAGATCCAGTTGCAGCATCTTACAGTCACACGTGTCAGGGTTCCAAATAGCATTCAAGCTTAAATCAGAGTCCAAGGCAAAGTATTCCTCAAAGTTCCAATTTATTGATGAAGCCATGTTGGCACCTCCGTGGGAAACCCGAATCTGACGCTCCCAAACTTTCCCACCCAGTTGAAAGTTCGCACCCTTGTCCCACACCCCCAAAAGGGTCACGTTGCCCACTCATCTTCTGCCAGTGTGGCCGTTCCTCCTCCCAGCTTCCGGACAGGTGTTGGACAGAGGACGACCTTGAGAATCTAGTAAGAATGTGTTATGGCTACATCTACTCCCTCATGCAATCACTCCTCCCTGGTTCCCATAGTCAGCCGGCCTTCTAAGAATATATGTGGCGAGCTGATGTTTTCCCCAAACTGCTGCATCGGCTCGACAACACAATTGTGATTTGCAACCTTCCCAGTCGGTTTACGACAAACGAAGTCAATTGGGGAAACTGGATTCACTTAACAGGTGTGTGATTCACTTAACAACAACAGTAAAAATGGTAGTAAAATCAGGTCTGGTCACGTAATGACTCAATGACCACATCACTTAGTGATCAAAATTCCAGTCTCAGTTGTGGTGGTAAGTTAATGACTACCTGCACTTCATCTATTACAGTCTTCATTAAACCTGTGTTTTTCACAGATGTATTTAAATTGACAGAACACTAATTATTTCAAGAGCATTTTTAACCATGAATGCTTATCCTTTAAACACTGCTGTATAATGTTTTAAGTAGGAGCTAGAATGTATTTTGTTTCGCATAATTTATTTGCTGATTAAATGTGGGAGTGATGAGCCCCGATGGCGCAGTGGTTAGAATGCAGTATTGCAGGCAAACTCTGCCCACGGCTAGGAATTCGATTCTGACTGGCTGAAGGTTGACTCAGCCTTCCATCCTTCCGAGGTCCCAGATTGCTGAAGGCAATATGCTGACATTTTAAACTGCCCAGAGGGGTGCTGTAAAGCACTATTGGGGGGGGGGGTGTTATATAAGTCTAAGTGCTATTGCTAGTGCTAATATTATAGTGTTTGATAGGATTCTCAGCGCTATAGCATCACAACGCATTTAGAGCACATTTGTGTAACGTGTACAAAGACATATGCACAATCTGCTAGAGCCGTGTGGCGAACCTATGGCACACGTGCCAGAGGTGACATGCAGTGCCTGTGGGCACGTGAGCTATCGCCCCAGTTCAGCTCTGCCGCGCATGCGTGCGTGTCTCCCGCCGGCCAGCTGGTCTTCAAATCTCTGCCGTGCATGCGCGGGGGCAGGCTACGCACAGGGGTGCTGCGCGCGCATGCATGGGGCATGTGCAGGAGTGCATGCGCAAGGAGCGGGACACGGTTGGGGGTATGCATGCATGCACGGGGGTGCATGCAGGGGTACGCGCACACACATGCACGGGGGTGGGTGCATGCGGGGCGCATGCATTTTGGGGGTTCGGGCACGCACATGCACATTCGTGCATGCATGTGCACACTTTGGGCACTCGGTTCGGAAAAGGTTAGCCATCACTGTCCTAGAGAAACATGGAATCATACTTGGGCTTATGAGGAATCAATTTACACATGTGTTATCTTTTCAGTTTGTTTCCTGATACACCAACGAGGCCCTCAGCTCAAACCAATCGTCTTGCTGTTATCTTTCTCAGAATTTCATTTTTCCCTTTATTCTGGGTGACCAGAGTTTTGGTACACCATATAGAACTCTAACTAGTTTCAGAGTCTACAAAAAAAACTAGGCAGAGGGATACAGCAGCACATCTGCCTTAGAATGGAGCTGGTGATCTGTACCTCCTTTTGACATAGATAAGAGGAGAACAGAAAGACAAAGGAAAAAATGATTGTGAGCAGCATGAATATGGCCCAAAAAAAAGGTAATGTGTGAAAGAAGTAGCTTTTAAGGCTATTTCCAAGGAAAAAGATAAAAATGTACAATAGTGAACAATTGCAGAATCACAGTAATTTCTATTTTAAAAAAAGAATAAAATCAATGGCAATAATAAGAATTAGGAACTGCAGTGAGATGAATTGTAAAAGTATTTTTTCTAACAACTGCAACTTCTGCCTCTAAATATCTTGGGCTCATATTTTAGACAGAGCAAATAAAAATATCAATTATTCACTCTTCTCATTTGTGCAATTGCAACTAATTTTTTTGATATTTGGAAATATTTAGTGAAATTATTGTTAAACTATAATCCTGTAAAAGCTGTAATTGAATTTCAACCGAATGTACAAGTTCATGACTACTTTGAATGAAAACAATTTTCCAAATGACAAAGAAACTGTGTATGTATAGCTGTAGTCATAGATAAATGAAACGTGTAAATGTGTCATAATTTCATTTATTGACAGAATGCAACATTTAAATGTATGCAAATCCATCAAAATATTGCAAGTTTGATTTTGACAGTTAAACCACATTTTTTAAAAAAATGGACTTCCCAACAATTCCTTTCTGCTTTCAGCAAATCATGTCCAATTTTATTTTACAATGTGTAGAATAAACAATCTGTAGATTCAAATAACACTTATCACTATCTTATATGTAAAATACATGTTCTGCCATCCATACTCAAGTTCATATACTGATTTATTTCTGGGCTCATCAGAATTTCTAACTTATTTCAACTAAGAGGACTAATCTATTCATGTCAAAGGACAGCATTGTAAGTGGCCAACTGTTTAATATCAATGGACGTGATTGCCCCTGACTCAAGATGCTGTCAAACTCTATTAATCTCACTTAACAAGGCAAATTCAACCAATCAGCATTATAACATAACAGCAAGAAAAGTGGACTTTTTCCAAGCTTGCATAAAGCCAAAGCAAAAATAATAATAAATCAACAGATGGTTTTAGAAATCTAAGGAAATTATGTTGACAGCAGATCTTTCAGTACTGGTCAGTTATGAATAAAAGTAATTGTGGCAACTTATTTTGAGATATATTAACAGTTTTAATGCATTTTAAAAATAGTATATTCAGGTAGCAATTACGAAGTAACATTTCATATACCGATAATAGTAAGAAGTGGAGAAAAGAAGCACATGAGAAATTTCGAATTATTCAACAAATCTTTTTCACTGACAGATAACAAAAATTCATTCCACAGGTATCATCTCCAAAATTCAAGCATGTCCCAAACCTTATCATTAAGAAGGAAAAATGTCACAATCTTAATACTACTTTTGCAAACGTCTTATTCAAGTACCAAACTAACATCATAACTTTGTCCAGGACACCACAATTTTTGGTGCATGCGTGTGTGACACACACACTCCACTCCCGCACGCGATGGCATGCCAGTTTTTCGCTCTCCCGAGAAAACGCCCAAAAAACAGGCATGCGCGCGCAGGCCAGCTGGTCCTCGGGTTTCCGGTGCTGCGGCACACATGCATGCGCGTTCTGGTTTGGGCACTCGGTGCCGAAAAGGTTCGCCATCACTGCTATACACTTTCAATTGTATCTGCCCATATGATAAGATCTGGTGATATATCCCTTTTCTTAAGGAATGTCAACAACAATCACCAGAAGTGATTGTTTCCCTGAAAATCTGAATAGCACCTAACCTTTTGGTTTTTAGGAAATCATTAAAATTTGACTGTTTCAGCAGGTTTTGGAAATTGGGACATTTAATGTACTTATTTGTGGGACCGGAGGTAATCAGAACATTGCTAAACGCAGAACTACCAGGCCATGCAAAATTGGTAAAAATATCATGTACCTCTGATAAAACTTTCTTCAGATTATCAAAATCTATACTTTAGATTTGGAAACTACAAATCTTTCAATCATCAATTGCCTATCACTCATATAGATACACATGTCCAGAAATGACACTTCTAAACTCTGTTTGTTGGTCCTAATCCAATCAATTATGACTGCATACCCAGCACTTCTCCAGCCATCCCATAAGGAAACCTCATTCCTATTTAATCCACAATTGTTTTGGCAACTGAAGTGACTTATAAATAGATCAAATAAATACATAAATAATAACATTTCTCTAGTTACATCATCTGGTCCTGCAACTTCACCATTTTTGAACATTCTTAATGAATTTATTATGTTCTTCCCTAACTAGCATTTGTTTCAAATTCAGTCTCTGACACATCTCTAGCATTCCCTTGCAAATCTCTAAAATAACAATCCCAAAATTCCTTCCCTTCAGTCTCATTCCAAAGCATTTCATAACTGCTATTTGTAATTCCATTCACTCTGCTGGAGGCAACTTGTTTAGCTGTCATCCCGTTTCAAAACAATTTTTAATTTCTATCAAAATTGCTCTGTGTGTTCTCGGCTTCCTTTAGTCTTAACTGTTTCCTTAATCTCTTTGATTACATTTTTGCAATTATCTTTTCTCTCCATCAATTGCATTACTCTTTCTCTCATCATTTGAAACAGTGGTTCCCATTTTTTCAACCACAGTCTTTTTCAGCTCATCATACCACCTAGTGATGAAATCTATTTTTTTCCCTACCGGTTCTGTGGGTGTGGCTTGGTGGGCGTGGCTTGGTGGGGTCATGTGACTGGGTGGACATGGCTATGTAGTCATGTGACTGGGGGGGATCAAAAGACAGAAACTCACTTTAACAATGTCCTGCTGGAGCAGGGTTGGACTAGATGACCTCCAGGTCCCCTCCAGCCCTGGATTATCCACTGCTGAAGCTGCATCTAGTGCCAGGTTTGTAGTCCTTCCTTCCTCTCCTTTTTCCCTCCCTCCCTCCCTCCCTTTCTTTCTTTTTCTGTCTTTCTCCCCTTTCTTTCTTTCTTTCTTTCTTTCCACCCCCACCCCCAGTTTTTGGCCTAGGAGGCTTCAGGGAAGCCTGCTGGGAGTAAAAATGGACCCACCATCCCCTGTTTTGGCCTACACCCCCATTTTTGGCCTAGCAGGCTTCAAGGAAGCCTGCTGGGAGCAAAAATGGACCCCCACCCCATTTTTGGCCTCCCCCCCATTTTTGGCCTAGCAGGCTTCAGGGGAAAATAAAAGTTCCAAAGATCAGCTGTGCGACGCGCGATCGTCGGAACTTTTTTAAGAAAACATTTTTTAGTATTTTTTACTACCAGTTCGGGCGAACTGGTAGCATTTCACCCCTGATTACCACCCAGTATCCCTTTTCAAACCTAGTGTTATTCCCAACACTTCCTTCACTCTGTAATACAAATTTTCACTGTATTCCAAGTACCTTCCGCATCCTCTTTTCTTCTTCATACTTCTTCATATATTTTACACTTTCTCTTTCTGCTGTTTATCTACATTCTACTTTCTTTCACTTTTCCCCAATATCTATTGTTGACATTATTAAAGGATGCTTTAACACACATTCAAAATGTCATTATCTTTGTATACTCCATTCATTACTGTATTTCAGCCTTTTATACTAATCGAATCAGATATGCTTAAACTACATATATGTAGTTTAATGATTTTCTCCAAACCAATGGTCACTGACTTTTTTATGCAGATCTTCACCAATAGCATTGTTTCTAAATCTTTAAATGACCCATTCATCTTTTCTGAATTCTCGCAATTGTTCTTACACAACCATTCAAGTCATCTAATCATCACCAGATGAGCCCATTGATACTGGCCTCTATTGCTAATTATGATGTTGATTTATTAAGGCTTTCCCAAAACACTTTCCAGTAAGATACAAAAGGTACAGACTAGGTTACTAATCTTAATCATTCCTGTGCCACACGCAACATTGCCTGGTATCAGTAAGTATGGTGCCTGTCTGTTTTGACAAATGTTGGGCAATGTGCCAGCAGCACAACCCAAGCTTAATTTATCCTTAGCATGCCTTAGTTATTCAATAGAAGCTAACATCTCTAATCTAGAGACAAACTTATGAGCCAATATACTGTGGCCTGCATCATACTAAGTGGAAGGTACACTGACATGCTGAGGATACAATTTCTGGATCTTTAAGGACTTCTAGATCTATTAGACCAGAAAGTTATAGAAACAGGCATATTTATTTATTTTCAAGTTTATAGCATTCAAAGTGAATCAACAGTAAAATCAAAACTTCCCTTTCATTCATTCATTCATTCATTCATTCATTCACACACACACACACACACACACACACACACACACACACACACACACCAACCAGTTAGCTTTTACTACTCTACTTGGTTAGTAGTTGGTTTGTGCTAACCTCCCTCCCCGCCAATCAATTAAAAAACAAAAGTAAATGCCATTTTCATGGGGGCCAGCTGCCAAACTCCTTACTCTTGTGTGTTTTGGCCTCTTCATTAGTGTTTATGTCCAGCCTAACATCAAGAGAACAGGAGCTTGGAGAAGGACCGAACCAGGCGCTACTTCCAATGACCACACACATCATTTTATGCAACACAATCCAACAAAAGATATTCTCTTCTGCAGATATAATTTCTGCTTTGACAAAAGGATTTCTTAAAAACAAAGGAACAAACAAAACCCTCATGACAGACACTAGAAACATCCAGCAAGAACCCAACAACAGTGTTGTCATTAAGAGTACAAGAGGGAATATTGCTGGCATACTGGCCAAAATGTGTCAAAAGGGACAGGATACTATAATTACAATTAGTGGGCAATGTTGCATGTGGGACAGGAATTTAATCTGGAAACAACTCTACACTCACACCTGGGAGTGCCCATATATCAGGGTACATCATAAGCCATAAAGTACATCAAGTAACCCTTGTTCAAAAAGCATTGGGAATGGGAAAAAGCATTCCTTATATAACATTAGATCTTAATCCTGAATGACATGAGGGGTAACAAGAATGTACAGTACCACTAAATGATTTGTTCACTTTATTTTCACAGGAGAGTAGATAATTAAATGGATGTTTATGAAGGTACCTAAAACAAACATAAAACAGGTAACTAGATCAAATTTCTAACAGGACCGAAAAGCTAATCATCTGACATTCCAAGACAACTTTCAAAGGCTTATTATTCCTCCTATTTCAATCTGTCAACCTAAATGCAGATAAATTGGATTTTCCAAAGGTTAATGCCATGATCCAAATATTAATCCAAAAGGTCAAGTACAATATTACATTGGAGTTCAGCGTATTCCGCATTATGGTATGGTTTTTACAAAATGAAGATCCTGAATCAGGGCGCTTTGTGCACATGAAGCTCAGATGGCCAGACTAAAAATAGATCTATGCTTTAATTTTAGCCTTCAGTTGATAGATCTGGGAGCAAATTCCAATCATCCAGATGATTAAATGAATGAAAGGTACAGAAAGCTTTCTACTACACAACGTATCTTCCTAAATGATCATCTCATCTAGGAGTGGGTTCCAACTTCATCGCTGCCAGTTCGCTCCCTTCTGTGCCTCATGGGCGCGTGTGTGCTTTGCGCGCACGCACATGCGCAGTAACAAAAATTTGTTACTGGGGGGACAAACCAAAGCCAAAAAAAAGATGCCGACCGCATGCACAGTGCTGGAACTCGGCTTCTGCTCATGCTCAGAAGGGAAAATTGTTTTTAAAAATTCAAAAAAAAGATGGCAGCGCCCATGGACTACCACCGACCAATCCGGTTCAGTGACGTCATCAGCGGGTAGCTTCCGGTTCGGGCAAACCGGTCCGAACTGGGAGGAACCCACCCAATTTCATCTCAGGTGAAAGCCACACACCAAGTTTTCAGATCCTCAGAAGGTAGCTCATAGCTACTAGCCCGCCCCCCTAATATCGCTGGAGACACGTTTGGCAGAAACACTTTGGTAGCCACTTTTTGGCTACCAAACTCCCTGACAAAGACATCTGTTGTCCTTCCGCCTGAAAGCAAAAAGCATAGTGGCTTTTGATATTTAAATTGTCTTGTTGTTGAACTAAGTGTTTAAACTGTTGGATACTGTTGCTAATGGATTTTTATCAGTGAGTTTTTAGTTGATGAGTTTTAATACTTTGACTATAACTTAATTAGTTGTCTTGCATGTTATTGTAAGCTGCCTTGAATGGGAAAATCAGGAACTTCACTCCATTAGCAAAGCACATACTCAGACATCATTATCACTAAATACCAGAGCTTTAGGCTAAGACTGGAAAATTGGAGACCTTGACCAGAAGAAATCAATGGCAAATCACTTCTATATTTCTTCCCAAAAAACCTTCCTGGGCACCTCCATGAAGTCACCAAGAATCAAACACCACTCATGGCAGCCTTCATTTTTCCATTGCATATGTAGGATTACTATTTTTTAAAGCAGAAGAATTTGGCTGTCTTGATATTCTGAGAGTTGCAGTCTCAACACATCTGGATGGTATATGCCAGTGATGGCGAACCTATGGCACGGGTGCCACAGGTGGCACGCGGAGCCATATCTGCTGGCACGCGAGCCATTGCCCTAGCTCAGCTCCAGAGCGCATGTGCGTGCCCGCCAGCTGATTTTGGCTTGCACAGAGGCTCTGGGAGGGCAATTTCGGCCTCCGGAGGGCCTCCGGGGTGGTGGGGGGAGCGTTTATGCACTCCCCAAGCTCCAAGAAAGCCTCTGGAGCCTGGGGAGGGCGAAAAATGGGCCTATCGGGCCCACTGGAAGTCGGGAAATGGGGGAGTGGGGGGGTCATGCATGCATGCGCAGGGGGGTGGGGCAAATGGGGGGCTATGAATTATGGGTGTGGGCACGCATGTGCGTGCGATAGCGCAGGCGTGCACTGTTTCGGCACCCGAAGAAAAAAAGGTTCGCCATCACTGGTATATGCTGTTCTAAATTCTTGAATCAATTGGACTTTTTTTTTAAAAAAAAAAACCTAATTGTATTGCATTGAGTGTATCCATTAACACATGAAAACTTCACCTTCACCAAGTTTTTTTTCACTATTGCAAACGACTTCTTACTCCCAGATATATATAATTTACCAATTTATATAACTTTTTATATTTATATTTATATTTATATTTATATTTATATTTATATTTATATATATATATATATATATATATATATATATATATATATATATATATATATATATATATATATATATATATATATATATATATATATATATATAATATAACTTATATAATAGGATAAAATATAATATAATAGGATAGGATAAAAATGTAGCTTTGTCACTTGGCAATTAAATTCTGTCTAGTGAACCTCAATATGGCCTTTTTATGCATATGTAGTTGCTTTCTTCAGTGGTTAAAATGAGTAATTTAAGCTGTCCTTATTACTGGGACATACACAGCAGAGATGACGACATTCTGAAAAATTTATATGTCCATATTGGAAAATGATTTTATTCATTGGAGGGTTAATTATTTTTAAGCATTTATAAACCTAGGAAAAGTAAACAAGTGGGAATATTCGCATTCTACGAGGTACAGTTTCTTTCTAATACCAGCTGCTTGCTGTACCATCTGTTGTTGCCTGAGCAGCTTCTTTTTGAATAGCTTTGAAGCAGAACTGCTGTCACTGTGGGACACAATCGGGTCAGGTCAGCAGTCCCTC
Source organism: Diadophis punctatus similis (assembly GCA_023053685.1). Lineage (NCBI taxonomy): Eukaryota > Metazoa > Chordata > Lepidosauria > Squamata > Dipsadidae > Diadophis > Diadophis punctatus. Next base: position 57,731,868 of record JALIGW010000002.1, on the reverse strand, counting down.
CCCAACCTCCACCCCACCCCCAAACCTGCAGTTTGCCACAGCTTCCTCCATCTTGCTATTTCTACTTTTGGCATGAGCTCCCAGGTGGAGCTGCTTCCATCAAAGGACTCGTTTTTTTCATATTTTCACTAACCAATCAAACACTTCCAAACACTGAAAGGCCGTGATATTTTGGAAGCTCTTCTCTAAAGTATCGTCAGCAAAATTTCAAACACACTTTGGCTTCATTTACTTTCAAGGACAGATTTGTTCCGACCACAAAATTTAACTTGGGGGAGGGTGGGGCGGAGAGAAAGTTCCTTTTTCTCCATGAAAATAAAGCATGCAACCTAGTAGAGGACTCTGTTCAGGGGACTTGCAGGAAGCCAGATTTCTTACTTGCAACCTCTAGGACTGCATGCAAGCCGAGTGCTCACACAGCCTTTGCCAAGACTCTTAAGCTTGTTGCATAACATTAACCTCAGCTCCCTTCTCTCAGCAACTTGGAGCTGACATCACCTCTTAGCTCTAAGCCCTCTTCCCTCTATTATACAGCCAAGTTCCCTTTTCATTGGCTTTCCACTTGAGGCCACATGGGGCAGAACACAATAGACGCCTCCAGCTTCACACCCAGGCTCCCCCGGCCTGTGAAGATCACCACACCAGACCGATCTCTTTTCAGCACGGTTTGCATCTGTGCAGGGAAACACACATCACTGGGAGCCACTTCCATGATTTTGTTGCCATCAGGATTAGCTGGATTAGGGGCCCGAGTCATAAGGACCCCCTGTGGCTGTGAGGAAGTTTCATCACAAGGTCAGTGTGGTGTGAACTATATTCTGTCAACACCACCACTCCTTATAGCCAACCACGCATGCAAGCAGATACTTACACACACACAGGCACAGACACACACACACACACACACACCCCACAAGAGAAGAAAGTTGCAAATGTAAAAATAAGAAAGGAAAAGAAAAGGTGAATGGCATAGTTGACCGCCAGATTTCCCCACTAACCTCAGCCATTTTTTTAATATTTGTGTACAATTTAAACCAACACACACCATTAGGAACCAGCAAGAGTCATTTTTAATTTAGAAAAAATAATGGATGATTTCGTTTTGCTCTAGGGAATAAACCAGAGGAACCTTTTTGGCACCTCTTCTAAAAAAACTACTGTAGTCATGGAGTTTGAAGGCTGAGATGTTATTGCATACAATATTGTCACCTTCCAGACCAATTTACTACTAAGCCCCTTAAATGCAGTATCATAGGATTCTTCTTTTTTAAGTGAGGAAAGAATGTGAAGGCCAGAGGAGGAAGACAAACATGAAGCTCTAGATTCACAATTATGAAATTTTTATTTGTCTTCCCCTCAAAGATCGAATCGAGTCAGTAGAAGCTCTATGCGGGAGAGAAATGCTTGTAGAAACAGAAAAATAAATAAGACAAGAGTGCACGTATATTTTAAAGAGCACTCTCTACTTGCACTGAACTAGGCTGTTCAATCAAAGCCTTATCTGTTATATTCCTGCCTGTCTTTCTCCTCTGTTTAGCACATTCACTCACAAGAGAAAAGGAGCTGTGCAATGGAGCTTTGACCTGCAGCTGTAACACAATACTTTCGCACAGCCCTGTCGACCCCTGACATAAATTTTACACCGCAGCTGGCATTTACACACTTAGCATTACCATATGTATAGCCTACTCTGTGCTAATTATGCTAATCACCTGTCTAACTCTCTGCTGCGAAAAAATGGTTGTATTTAGCAGTCCACTGCCTACAAATGCAGCTTACTGTGTGGCTGAAATGTACATTCAGACAGCTCTGAACGGCAAGATTTTTCCACGTTACTGGCTTCATTCAGGGCACAGAAAAATTTATTCAAGTCAACTGGTTTCAGTCTGCAACAAAAAAGTTAGGGGAAAAAAGTGAGTGTGTTCCTGCCCTAACATTCTAAGTCTGCTTGCAAGCAAAATGATAAATCAATTGGTGTGGGAAACAAAACGGGAGAGATTTCTTTTGCAAGCCATGTGAAACTGTAGCCTATTTAAAAAGAGAGAGAGAGAGAGAAAGAAAGAAAGCAAGAAAGGAAGGAAGGTCACTCTAGTTTCTCAAATCTGTAGGGGAAAAAAACCCAGAGAATAGATAGTTAAGCCAGATCAAAATTCTCCTAAGTTTAATTCTGTTTTACAGGCCTTTAGCTACAGATATCAAAACTGAGAGCATTCTGATGTTATTTTCAAAGATTACACAAACTTCAAAACTGGCACCACGTTAGAATTTCCCATGTATTTATTTCCTTGAAGCAAGCCAACATGAAACCATTAAAAAGCCTTTTCTGCTCATGAATCCACAAATACAATTACCAGAAGATAAACGGTTAGAGTTGGTGTGAAATATATATATATATAGCAAACGCAGAATTAAATGTGAAAATAAAAATGGAATATGAAATTTATTATTATTATTACATGGGCTTCTTAAAAACCATCGGTGGTGATTTTGCTCCTCCTCCTTCTGAAAGGCAGTTTTATTGCTGAGACTCATAACATAATTCTAAACCGAAACAAGGGAAAATGTTGGGTAAAATGTACTTAATTTAAAGTTTATTGTTTTTTTTTTCTTTTAAAACTGAGACAGCTGGTGGGGGGGACTTTCCTCCAGGTATTTAGTGCAATTAATCACATACAATTGTGTTTTGTATCACCTACATTTTCGCTCATCAAAAGGAATCTTTCATATAACTAGGGATCTCCCATTAGGTAACCCACTACTGAGTGTGATTAGTTGGGTATTTTCCCCAAGACACATATACTGGGCAATCATTTGCTATCACCAGCCATCTCATAAGATAAGATATTCTGCAAATGTCCAAATGCATACAATCTATACAGGTAGTCCTCGGCTTACGATCACAATTGAGCCCAAAATTATTGTTGCTAAGTGAAATATTTGTTCAGTGAATTTTGCCCCATTTTATGACTTCTCATGCCACAGTTGTTAAGTTAGTAACATGGTTGTTAAATGAATCTGGCTTCCCATAGACTTTCCTTATAAGGAGGTCACAAAAGGTGGTCACATGACCGTGGGACACGGCAACATAAATATGAGTCAGTTGCCAAGGTTCGGGTGGGCCGGTCGGTCGTCGTAGAGCCAATAGCGATCGCAGCGCGAGCCTTCCCCCACCCGCTTCCCCCGCCCGCCTGGACGCCACCATTTGGGTTCTTTTACCCTCTGCGTATGCGCAAAGGCTACGACGACCGACCGGCCTGCCCGAACCGGGAGCATTTCACCCCTGGTCATAAGTCACTTTTTTCAGTGCTGTTGTAACTTTGAATGGTCACTAAATGAACTGTTGTAAGTCGAGGACTATCTGTACTTTCGAAAAGTGTTCTGAAACTCCAACTAGACCAGGGGTCCCCAAACTTGGCAACTTTAAGACTTGAGGACTTCAACTCCCAGAATTCTCCAGCCAGCATAGCTGGCTGGACAATTCTGGGAGTTGAAGTCCACAAGTCTTAAAGTTGCCAAGTTTGAAGACCTCTGAACTAGACCATTAACTGGAGTGAAAAATATAGCACATATTTGTCTAGAGTTGTACTATCATCATCTCTTAACAATTAACAATAGCTTCTTAGTCCTTTAAAGCCTCATCTTAGATACTTCTGTAGCACTTCTTTTTATCAATAAAAGATAATATTTGTAACTGAGGCATCCTTGGTGCTCTCTGAGCTCGGTTGTTTCATAACCCAAACTAGATAGCATCATCAGTACTAATGATGTTACCTAGTTTGGGTAATGAAACGTCTGCAAGAAAACAACCAAACTCAGAGAGCACCAAAGACTTCCTCCCCCCACTTTTACACAAGCTCACTAATGTTTAGACCAGAGCGGGCAACAATGGCAACTTTATGACCTGTGGACTTCAAATCCCAGAATTCCTAGCCAGCATTGCTAGCTCAGGAATTCTGGGAGTTGAAGTCCACAGATTTATTAAGTCCTCATAGTTGCCCATCCCTGGTTTAGACGTAAAGTGGATAACTTGTAGACTGGAAGACATTTTCCCATTTTGCAGTTATCACTTTGCACTGCAAAATGTTGATGACCAAACAGTTGATTTTTGCAAATTTAATTTTTTTTCTCCCTCACTCCCAGGAACAAGGAGGTGTAGTGAACCTTCCCTGTAGATCAGGGCTCTCAAACTCCCTGCCCACGGGCCATATGCGTCACATGCTGGCCACACCCACGCCCGGTTTAGCAAAGGGGGAAAAAGTCCCAATATGTCATGTGACGCCACCGTGAGGACGTGAATTTGACACCCCTGCTGTAGATTAACATATTGGTTTCACACCTTTAGACCTCTATAATTCCTTCTCCAAAACAAAAGAAAACAAAAGTCGTTAAGGGTTTTGGCCTCACCCTTAAGTAGTCATTTGAACCCACGATATTATCAGAGGCAAAGTTTTGGGTAAAATCAATTCGTCAGTCAATCATGGCCTCCGGAGTTTAAAAAAATGTTGCTTTCCCTTATTTTGATCAGTATCAAGAGCATGTTTCCAATGGGATGGCCTGCATTGGTGATTCCAAAGCCTTGGCCAGAGCCCTTGAGCTATTGGTCCAACTCTGCTGGTCTTTCAGAAAGCACTTAAATCATGGGTCTTTTGTAAAGCATTTCAAAGAATTTATTGTGTCTGTGAATTTATTCTTTTTTATTACATTTGCTCTATTATAATTCCTTATACATTGCAGCTTCTTCATCCCCACCCCCACCCTCAATTTTAACATTTTCAGAAAAGCGGAGCTGCTGTATTTGCTTACTGATCAAGAGTTTGAGGAGATAAATCTATTTCTCCTTTGTAGAGGACAGCAACCCAATTGCTCTTAAAAGATGATTTCTCCAATGTGAGAATTCATACAATTGCTTTTTGTCATAATCTTGGGGTCTTGGATTTGTGTGTGCTGAATATTGTTTTAAACAATCAATATACGTGACAGAAGTCTTCAGACACAAGCACACATATTAATGGTAAGTAAGAGAGTGATCCTTCAAGATTTCAATTCCAAATTTCCCACATTTGGTTATTGTAGAAGGCTCTAAAAAAAGAATCTAATTGACTAAAACACAAAAGGAATATTCTTGAAATTACACCTTATACTTATTTTTTTTAAAAGAGCTTCACAATATAAAATGTTATTAAAATTCTCAGGAAAATGTTTTAATTTACGCAAGATGCCTACCAATGGAAATGGCTTTACAGAAGGCTGGACACATTCATAATGTAGGGTGATAAATTGATACAGATTCACTAATTATGTATTACCTTAATAATCAAAGGCAGCTTGATAGTTGATGCTAGTTGCCAGTGAAGAGGAACAAGAATGGGTCATTGCCTTCATATCCTACTTTAGTGCTGCCTAAATACACTTAGTAGACCAACCACAGAGGGAAAAACAGCACAGTACCAGACAATACAAACCTTTGGTCCAATCCAGCAGAATACTTCTTTTATGTTTAACTGACCTAAGCAAAACCTATACTTCTCAATATTTGGAAATGGCATAATCTGTCCCCCATACACAAAAAGCTCATTCATACCTATATGTTCTCTCCTAAAATGGTCAGTACTTGTTCTTGTATTTTTATTAATTATACACAATTAAAGGGATACTCACATTTATTTTACCCTGTCCTACGGTTATACGTGTAAATAGTCAATTTACCAGTCATTATTATCTTTTAAAAAATAATATCCTTGTTTTAATTAACCCAATCAATGCCACGTTTTGCTTTCCAGCATCTCAGTTTCAATTGACATTCCTTGCTAGTCCAAAGTATTAACTTATCTGGGCTTTGGCAGCTACAGAAATGTAGCTGTGCAGCCAAGAACTCAAACAACACTACAACTACTGTGCTCTTTTCGGAGCAGGGAGATTTCCCCCCACCCACCCACTCTATAAAAAAAAGAGAGAGCGAGAGAAAGAGAGAGGAGATGGACCACCCTGTTCTCATGGCACAGAGCACTGTTTACATTGCAAGACTTGACTGTGTAATACATCTGGCATTTTTGGGTAGGATTCCTGAGCTAGAGGCCAGAAGCCCTTAAGCAATGATTTGGGAGGGAGGGGGGAGGGGGCAGAGGCATACTCAACAAATTGACCCGAACAGAGCTAGTTTGTGATGTGCAGCACTTCACTTTTAATTATTGGTGAAACAGGTTCAAATAAGCTGATCCACTAAACAGAAAGAGGAACCAACCATCCATTTCTTTCAGATTTCTTTTTCTGTGAACGAGGAATCAAGTTTTGGGCACAAGCTCCTGAATATGCAACTTAAAAACATAAATCTTTACTTGTGGACACCTGTTTCTGAAGCATAAGTGTCAGGCATTATGACATTTTTTCCCCAAGGCTATAACAGTGGGTCAGAATCCATATGCCTGGAGCATTCTGGTCCCCCTTTTTTCTCATTGGGGCTGTGAATGAAGGTGAGCATTGAAATTGAAGTACTGTACTGTTGTTAACTATTTTGAAATTACAAAAACAAAGGACTTTTTAAAACATGTATTTCCCCAACTACATAGATTTTTTTAAATTAATTTGCTAACCCGTGCTGTATTTCTCCTACACACCCTTACCTTCTATGATTTGCAAAAGCTAGATGACTTTCTTCCTGTCAAAATGCATAGACAAAAAGACACTGAAAAGATTAGTTTGATTTTTTAAAAAGAGAAAACTTATGCATAGCATGACAGCTTTTTTTTTTACAAATTCTAAACCTTATTCGAATGAGATATACAGTACTTACTGATATAAGATGTATCAGTAAGACTTCAACACAAGCAGCTTTGTCTGAATCAAGTCCATCATTTAAACAAGAAGCTTTCTATCATTGATACAGAAATCCTAAACATTAAAGAAATATACTTAATTTTTCCTGATAAAGCAGTTTGTGCCACACATACAAAATAGAAACCGTGATACGATAATATTTCATGACAAGGGAACCAATCCAAAGAAGCAGAACGTAAAAACCAAAACAGTATTAATATGTAGCTCTCCATTATGCCTCTTAACAGGGGTGGGTTCCTCCCGGTTTGGACCGGATCGCCCGAACCGGTAGCGACCCGCTGGTGATGTCACGATGGCATCACGGATCCGATTCGTCGCAATGCAAACCGGTGGCGAAGGTAAGTGGAACCCACCCCTGCCTCTTAATTATCTAAATTCACTCAAATTTTGGAGGTTACTACTACTACTACCTGATACGTGGCTGAATAGAGCCAAGTATTAAAAATCAAATAACTTCTAATGTCTTTTGATAATTTTATAATAAATGCAACTTCATATTACATCAAGGGTTGGCAGCATTTTGGTATAAGGTGGAACCCAAGGAAGAAAGAAGGAGACTAGCCCATGTTAAGCCAACATTTTCAGGACTTTGGCCTTACCCTGCATAGTCAGGGTGTTATCTTCCTCCAACCACAATCCTTACAGTCAGGAGCTGCTGAACAAAAAATGGAAGTTTTTCTTGTTGTTAATTTATTGTGGGAACACTTAATTGCTTCTTCTCTCTTTTATTCTTGGCTTACTATTCTAGTTTGTTAGCAGGGGGGAAAGCCAAACTTTTGGTTTACCGTGGAAGGAGCTGACTTGATTTGGTTAGAGATCCCTGCCAGCAGAAAAAGTGAGATTTGCAGCTGGCCAATCTGCACCAGCCCACTGCTTTTTTCCAAATAAGCCAACATTCATCAGAATTCTCAATAAACATGTTGTAGAAACACAGCCATTGCCAACAGCATCACAATCTCAAATTGGATGGACAAGTGTTTAGAAAGATGACTCGCATGAAAGGACTGACATGTTCTGGATGATGCATTCACAGTTTACCCAAGGATATGAAAAAGAATGCTCTTGTGGGCAAGTTAAACCTGGCATCCTAGTGGACATGGTTTTAGCAGGTCACAGCAAGGTCAACTTTGAACGAGAAATCCATATGAAATATAAACATGGCATTGTGAAAAACCAGACAAATCTCCCATAGCTTCATCCAGCCAGCACTAATCTAAGCATCAGCTTTGGAGCATAATCTAAACAAAAGGATCAGTCAGTTCAGACATCTGGAAGTTGTCATATTTTGGAGTCTCCTAACAGTGGAGCACGTAACCAAAGGATCCAATTGCACTTTCAAACCTAGTGGTCAAAGAACCAGCAGGAACAGAGAACGACCAAAATCACTGATGTCATCAAAAGCAAAGTTAAATAACAGAAGGGAGAAAAGGATGAGGATGAACTGGCTAGAGTTGAGTACCAAGCTTTTCACAGAGTCCTCATGAAAGAACTCATGGGAGGACATTGCTATAGGAATTGGGACCACCAAGGAAATATGATTTGGCTATTAAGCATCAGATCCCCAAAATAAACAGCTCCTACTGTAGTCTGAAAGTTGGAGACAAACTGCAGATTCTTTTACAAGTCAGATCCCACCCCCCGACTTTCTCAATTTTTTCCAGCGATTGTTATATCATAGTATCCAATATACAAGCTGTAATCAGTTTGAACCAGGTTTGCAAAACCCTGCTCTGAAAGTAGGCTGCTAACCTTACCATAGTAAACCGCTTAGAGAAAACAAGAATGGGGACAAAAGACCTTATAAACTCACAGCAGATAGTGAAGCCAGCTCATTTCTCAAAAACAGAAAGCAACCTTTCAACATTTTATTAGACTTTATGTGATACCCTGCAATGAAAAGAATCCTCTCAAACTTTATTCTGACATATCAAACGTACTGTTGAGTACAAAAATCAACATTTAAAAGCATGGAGAAAGGAGCTGAAAAATAATGCATCAGCGAGAAAGTCATTTTGGTCTGCAACAGAAAACTAACACATGGGTTATCTAGAAATTACCCCCGAAATAATAGACACAAAAATATAATCAAGTTTTCTCTTTTAATGCTACGACTATAGTATTTCACGATTTCAGTTCCCACTGTTAAGAAATTTCCTGAAACAGATGCTTAAATGCGCGCACGAAACATGGAGAAAAGCGGAGCAGCGCACCGGTTTCGGTAAGTAAGCAACTCGCCCCTGCTATAGATGAAATCGTAGCAACTAAACTTAAGGCTACACTTTAAAGGGGAAGAAGGCATCTAACTTGCATTCAAAAAGGAAAGGAATGTTGGTTATTTTAAGAGTCTGAGAAGAGACATCTGTATAGTAAGATGTAACTTAACAACTCAGAGGAGATAACAGCTCATCTTGTGGCAGATTCCAGCTTTTATATACTGTTGCATTTGTTGTGGTCTTAAATGGTAACTTACCAAAACACACACATATGAAATACACACACATGCCCCACTGTTGCTCCAGAACAAATAGGCCACAGATTTCTGCCTGGGAATAAATGTGCAATACAGTTGTTCTCAACTTAGCACACTTTTCTAATGTCCAGCTGGTTTTCTACTCCTTTAATTCCTAGGTAGCATGATCACAGCCTGATAACCTAGATCAGCGGTTCTCAACCTGGGGGTCACAACCCCTTTGGGGGGTCGAACGACCCTTTCACAGGGGTCGAGAGACTTCACCAGGACGCCGCCATTTGGGTTCTTTTACCCTCTGCGCATGCGCAGAACGCTTTGCGCATATGTAGAGGGTAAAATAACCCAAATGGCAGTGGGGGGCACGGCGGCAGGATGGGTCACAGTGGAGGCGCAGGAGCGGGGGCGGGTTGCGGCATTAGGAAGGTTGAGAACCATTGACCTAGATGATGGAAGGTGAAATCCATCACATCCAAAAAGCGAAATGCAGACCTGGAGTACATATTGATCACTAGTTGGGTTCATGCATCACACTCAGCTATTATATTGTGGAATTTAATTCCTTCACAAGTCATATTGCCCAGTGATAGGAATCTTGGTCAGCCCCTATTGTCACTGCTGAGCAAGAATCACAGATCATCAATGGAGAAGCTGACAGGAAGTTGCAAGTCTCAGGCAACTTGCAAGTAGGCTCCCTGGCAAGCAAGCAAGAATGCACGATTTCAGGCTCAGAGGTGGCTGCTGCCAGATGAGGGAAGGTGTGCAGGCAGTTACAGTAGCATTCACAAGCAGTCATTACCTCAGTGACTTGCAACCTTCCCTGCCAGTTTTCCCATTGACTTTGCTTGTGGAAAGCCAGTAGGGAAGATTGAAGATGGTGATCACATGGCCATGGGGTGCTACAACCATTGTAAGTGCAAGTTGATTGCCAAACAACCAAACAGCGATCACAGGATCGCAGGATGGTATGATGGCCAAACCTTCAAGGCTCCATCATAAGTACTCGTAAAGCAGCATCACAAGTTTGAATGGTGGCTGAATAAGTGGTGGGTAGGCAAGGACTACCTGTAGCGGCTTTTTGGGTGCCAATTAAGCCATTGAGTAATAAACAGAAAATTCAAGAAGCCAGTAAAGAAAATTATACATGAAATCCAACATCCACTTTTTGTGCTTTGTGCTATGGCAGCATTTCCCTGGTTGCACCAATTGCGCACTTCAGGTTTATGTGGTATAGCTAGTAAGGGACAATGACAGAGCCTATGCTTTATGAAAATACTAGCGAAAGTCTTTAATGAAAACTGCATCAATAAACCAAGATCTGTATCAATCATTAGTTCAACAAATGCCAACATTTTATCCACCTTCATTAAATTAAGAGTGTATAATTCAACTAGGATTTAGAGCAGGGGTTTGGACTAGAGGGGCAGATGTGAAGTTGGGTGGCAAAAAGGGAGGAGAACCTACAGATGCACCTTTGCATGTTTATCAAGTCACACACAGAATACCTTATTTTTTGGAGTATAAGACGCACCGGAGTATAAGACGCACCTTAGTTTTTGGGGAGGAAAATAGGGGGGGAAATCTACCTCCCAGGTATTCATCTGGCTAGCGTCCTTAGTCTGGTCAGCTTCAGCACATTATTTTATCCCCTAGTTAGGGCTGAAAAAAACCTTCTTCCGAGGGAATAGCAATGAAAGCAAGCCTGCAAAGACTTAGGGCTGGAAAAAAAACTTCTTTGGGGGGGAGTAGCAGATCGTTAGCACCTCGTTAGGGCTATGGAAAAAAACTAAGGTGCGTCTTATACTCCGAAAAATACGGTATGTCCTCTTTAGAAATCACAGTGTATTTAAATGTACAAGGATGGAAAGTTAAAACTTCCCCTTATTACTTACTTATCAATGCTGCAGTCCAGCAACTAAAGTATGGAATCTATGAAACTGCATACAGGTAGTCCACGACCACAATTGAGCCCAAAATTTATGTTGCTAAGTGAAATATTTGTTAAGTGAGTTTTGCCCCATTTTACGACTTTTCTTGCCACTGTTGTTAAGTGAATCTGGCTTCCTCATTGACTTTGCTTGTCAGAAGGCTGCACATGACCCCGGGGCACTGCAACCGTCATAAATATAAACCAGTTGACAAGCCTCCGAATTTTGATCATGTGACCTTGGGCATGCTGCAACGGTTGTAAGTGAAAAAAATGGTCATAAGTTACTTTTTTTTAGTACCGTTGTAATTTTGAACGGTCACTAAATGAACTGTTGTAAGTCAAGGACTACCTGTACTTTGGTTTCTGCACTGAAAGGAGTCTATGGTCATTGGCTCTGATGGGGGAGATGGCCTACGAAGACTCTACAAGTTATGTAAGTGGAATTACCTGCCATCCCCCCATCTAGATTTTGGGATATGACACTTTTTAAAAATTAAATCCTTAATCATTGTCTTTTATGATCCTCAAATGAAAGACATAATTTGCTATTTAGGCATAAAATATAAAATATAGCATTTATTGTTATAACCATTATTTAGGTATTATTGCAGTTAACTTTGCTTTGCAGCTACTGTATTTCTTTATGCAGCGTTTTGTAGCAGCTTTCCCCAAATGGATGTTGGCTACAAGTCCCACTTCACTGCTACACAACATTAGCATGCTATCAGAAACCCAGAAATTGGTGCAATGATGATGGACACTATCCTCCATCTATGACAGCAAATAACATTTTCTGTAATACAGATCCTTCCCTGAATGGCAGAAACTCAATTTCTACCAACCCTATTTCCCTCTTTTCCTTGTCAGAATCATCTAATGGAAAATGAAATGCTTGTATGAGGCATGGCCATCAGTTTAATATTTCTTTCATGTCAAATGTGGTCCAATTCCTATCCCAATTCATAACAAATGGCAAGGCATTCATGCTTTCTTAACTTCAGATGTATTGGAATGACAATTCTTAGAATTCATAGCCAATACAGACAATCTATATCTGGACAACATCCTAGTCTAATCCGTGTCCAGTAGCAAAGCATCTGTCTCAAATGAGTCATTATAGGCATGAGGATCTTGGTAAACTCCCTGGGAACTGAAGTGAATCCAAAAAATAACATGATGTTGTTGAAAGCAAACAATGCAGTACAATATTAATGTACATATAACTTTGCAATTGTGGGGGGAAAAATCACAGAAAGATGCAGATCACTGGGAAATAAAAGACAGCAGCAATAAAAACAAAGTATACAATACATTGAAAGCCAAGGAAATTCAAACCGATTTTTATCTGACATCAGAAAAGTCTAAGCATCCATAACATACATCCAGAGGTGAGACATACATATCACAGTCACAGATAGCCACTCCCTGGAAGAGAATTCTAGCATCTAATCCCCACTTGCTCATCTCAGCAAATCAAATTTTAAGATATGGACAGTCTAAAATGTCACTCTAGCCAGCAACTTTGCTCTGTTTTTATTTGAACCAACTGACATTTTGGAAAGACTTTTTAAGTTCCAACGTGTGACCTGCATTTAATAGAAAACTCCAGAAGGAAGGCACATTAAAACTGAGATCAAATCAATGGGCCATTGTAGTAGTGGGCCATTACTATGGTACAAGTAATCCTTAACTTATTTACTTACAGGGTTTTGGCAAAACTGAACTAATGGTTTAAGTACTGCAGCAATCGCTTAAAAACCACTGCAAAAAAAAATGATTGACCTGCTTTACGGTGAGATTTGACCATTAAGGCAGGCTTCATCACAGTGATAGGAGGCTTCATCACAACTTGAAAGCTATAGTCAAGTCTGTGATACTTTTGCTGCGGAAGTGACACTTGGAAACATTAAAAAAGGGCAACAGCGGGGGGTTGGACTAGATGACCTACAAGACCCCTTCCAACTTTGTTAATCTGTTAATCTGAAGCTTTCAAAATGAACATGTACACTAATATTTTTATTGCATATTAAGTTTTCTCACGATCTCCAAACAAAATATAATAACAGGTAGTCCTCGACTTATGACCACAATTGAGACCAAAATTTCTGTTAAGTTAGACATTTGTTAAATGAGTGTTGCCCCATTTTACAACCTTTCTTGCCACAGTTGTTAAGTGAATCACTGCAGTTAGCAACATGTTAAATGAGGGTTGCCCCATTTTACGACCTTTCTTGCCACGGTTGTTAAGTGAATCACTGCAGTTATTAAATTAGCAACATGGCTGTTAAATGAATCTGGCTTCCCCATTGACTTTGCTTGTCAAAATGTTGCAAAAGAGGATCACATGACTCTGGGGCATAGCAATGGTCATAAGTATGAACCAGTTGCGAAGCATCTGAATTTTGATCACGTGATCATGGGGATGGCTACAAAGGTTGTAACTGGAAAAAATGGTCATAAGTCACTTTTTTCAGTGACGTTGTAACTCTGAACGGTCACTAAATGAACTGTTGTAAATTGAGGACTTCCTGTAATGATATGAGAGGAGATTGAAAAATAAAATGATTCTCTACTATGAGCGATCTGTGAAATGCTGCATTAAGGCCTCCATGCAACAAGGGACAACAAACAATATCTATTTTCCTCTAACTTTGGTCATACTGTATCTAATGAAATTGGTTTCTTCCTGAACTAGTACATTAAGAACTGCATCGCAAGTTACCGGTAAATGCAATCTCAGGGCCTTAAAAAAAGAGAAAAGAAACATGCCATGAAGTTTAAGATTTAAAGAATTCTTAAAATATAAAGGAAAGATAATTTATAGTTCATCTAAGACACTGATAAAAAGTGATTCAAGAATAAGTGACTCATTATGTTTACAAAAGGTTATGAGCATTGGCACAAAATAGTAAGTTGGAAAGGAGAATGGTTTTAAAATACAGTATTGTTTCTTTAGATCTCTGATTTCTCATCTCCTCTTGCCTTTCCCCTCCTGAGATTCTGCCCACCAGGTGGGTTTTTACAATCTTTATATAAATATTTCAAGCTCTAATAGTCTTAAACATACACTACTAATCATTCATCTTGGAGCCTGGATGATCTTAAAACTCATTCAAACTTTCTTCTCAGGATAAAGTTTGACCTGGGATTTTGTAAGCTGATCATTCACTTGCTTGAGTCTTTAAGAGCACCATATCTTCTGACACCCAGTTCTCTCCCACTCCAGATGACATTACACGAAGCAGACTGGTCTCTAATATAAATACTGACAATTTCTTGAGAGGCAATAATTTTCCAAAAGTTTTAACAACAAAAAATAAAGTGCCTTTATTGCAACGGCCACGGAGATCTATTTTAAGACATTTGAAGCATTCACCTTATTTGGCCAATTCTGTTCAGTATATTCAAACTTTCAAACATTGGGGGAGGTGGAGGGGAGAGATGGGCTGCTATGCACAATATGCCAAAGGCCTGGCTGGTCGGAATTCTGGGAAATTGCACAGGAAGGATGCTCCTTCCAAGCCAAGCGAGAGGCCAGCAACTGCCAGTCTCAGGGGATAAAGCTGGCAATTTGAAGAGCGCAACACACCCCTCAGTGACTAACCAAGAGGTGAAAAATGATATCTATGAGGAAGGAATATTACTATTTCATAAATCCTTTGATAGTACTATTTTTTAAGATCCTAAAACAAATGGCAATTTGCTCCTTAGCTATAAATATACCAACATTTATTATTACAATGTTGTTATATCTATTATTCATCAGCATGATACAACACTTGTAATCAGCTCTGGTTTGGATTATTTCCTTCCTTCCTTCCTTCCTTCCTTCCTTCCTTCCTTCCTTCCTCCCTCCCTCCCTCCCTCCCTTCCTTCCTTCCTTCCTTCCCTCCCTGTCCTTTCTTTCCTTTTCTTCCCTTCCCTCTCCTTTCCTTCCCTTTCCTCCCCTCACCTCCCTCCCTCCCATTAATGCAACACTCAGTTAGCAGCCTTTCCCAAATGAATGCTTGCCACCATGTCTTGTCATCCCCCACTCATTATTGGTCTTTCTGGGTGGTGGAAATAGGAGTTGTAGTGCAGCATACCTGGAAAACTTCACTACTGGAGAAGACTGGCTGAGAGTAAATGATCACAAAGCAAGTTACAGAGGGCACTGTATGTTATATTTGGAGAGAAAAAAACACCTCTCTTAATAGACTTGCTGAAAAACATTTGTTGATAAATGGGAAAGAGGAGCTTTGGGGTCTTCTCCGTTACTTTACATTATCTTCTCTAAGACCACCCCAGCTAGAAATTACAGGAGTCCAACGTGACTCAAGGATGACATAAAAATCAGACTGTGTCTGCAGAATAATTACAGGGTTAAATGATTCATAATATACATTTGTGAATGCTCTTTTTGACTTAGTCCTATTAAAATGAATGGGACTTTTCTCTAATTTTAGCTTAACACAATTCTTCTGAGATGTATGAGGCCACTTCATTTCATTGTTTTCGCTTGTACTAATGCACTTTTGAGGGCATCCCTTCTCTTTCTATACCAGAGCATATTTGTAATAATAATAATAACAATAACAACAACAACAACAACAGAGTTGGAAGGGGCTTTGGAGGTCTTCTAGTCCAACCCCCTTCTTAGGCAGGAAACCTTACACTACTTCAGACAGATGGTTATCCAACATCTTCTTTAAAACTTCCAGTGTTGGAGCATTATTTACAACTTCTGGAGGCAGGCTGTTCCACTGATTAATTGTTCTAACTGTCAGGAAATTTCTCCTTAGTTCTAAGTTACTTCTCTCCTTGTTTAGTTTCCACCCATTGCTTCTTGTTCTACCCCCAGGTGCCTTGGAGAATAGCTTGACTCCTTCTTCTTTGTGGCAACCCCTGAGATATTGGAACACTGCTATCATGTCTCCCCTGGTCCTTCTTTTCATTAAACTAGACATACCCAGTTCCTGCAACCGTTCTTCATATGTTTTAGCCTCCAGTCCCCTAATCATCTTTGTTGCTCTTCTCTGCACTCTTTCTAGAGTCTCAACATCCTTTTTACATCATGGCGACCAAAACTGAATGCAGTATTCCAAGTGTGGCCTTACCAAGGCATTATAAAGTGGTATTAACACTTCATGTGATCTTGATTCTATCCCTCTGTTAATGCAGCCTAGAACTGTGTTGGCTTTTTTGGCAGCTGCTGCATACTTCTGGCTCATATTTAAATGGTTGTCCACTAGGACTCCAAGATCCCTCTCACAGTTACTACTATTGAGCAAGGTACCACATACACTGTACCTGTGCATTTTGTTTTTCTAGCCTAAATGTAGAACCTTACTTTTTTCTCCACTGAATTTCATTTTGTTTGATAGCGCCCAATGTTCAAGTCTGTCAAGATCCTTCTGTATCTTGAGCCTATCTTCTGGAGTGTTGGCTATTCCTGCCATTTTGGTGTCATCTGCAAATTTGATGAGTTCCCCATCTATCCCCTCGTCCAAGTCATTGATGAAGATGTTGAAGAGTACTGGGCCTAAAACAGAGCCTTGGGGTACTCCACTGTGTACTTCCCTCCATGTAGATGCAGTTCCATATATGCTCTAGTATACCCCATTAATTCAAGAACCCCAAATCCTTTTAGTTCAATTCTCAGATAATCATGAGTATTAGCGTCACTAGCTTACTCAACTAACTATTTTAGCTATCCTATGAATACTGTACAACACTATTGTTGAGCCTCACCTAAAAAAAATCTCAGAACCTTGCACAAGATACAGATGGAAAAATGAGGAAGCAAAATTAAAATAGATTTCCCCTTTCTCAGAGTTTGGTTAAAAGAAGTTTAGATAAATTACTTGCTTATTTCCTCTTGGTAGGATGACCTGTTTCCAGAATCAGAGTAATGTATGTGGGACAGCCAATACCTTATATTTTTTTATGGCATGTGCAAAAATTTCAATTAAAAGAACATTGATCGGTCTTTGGAAATACAGGCCATCTTTTTTTTCCTTCCTATTGCATAGTCATTTATTAGATAAGAAGTCGATATTTTGGGAAGATCTCTAATTGTAGCCCTGCCAGGAAAAATATATATGTATCTGTGCAAGGGAATCCAGTCACCTAAGCAGAACTTTCATTCAAAGCATTTCAGTGGATTAAATCATCTGGGTTCACGCAGAGAAAAACAAAAACTATGATTTTTCTCGTTTTCAAAGAATATCGGTAGGGAAACTTCTCCTGCTTAGTCCTTTATTCTGTGCTCTTTTCTGTTTATACTTTTACTCATGGAAAAATGCAACTGCTCCTCATCTGTTCATGGCCATAATATTTACATAGGAGTCTCTACTAAAGACAAACATACATGATTGCCAATGGCATTTTTCCCCTGCTGCTGCATTGAAAGAGTAATCAAAAGGGGACCAATTCAAATGAATTCCCTGTGTGTTTTAATTAACTCTAATAGAAGCGCAGTGACTTTTCAGCAGAGTTACAATTTTTATGTTCTGTGTCTTAGTGTAACATAATGTATCATATATAAACCATGACAACCAAACGTATTTGAAAAGACAAAAAATACTGAAGTCAGTATTGGATTTTGATAGTAGCGAAAAAAACAATGCATAAAAACAGAAGAGGACAGAATAGTGGCAAGCCAAGCAATTTGTTAAGGAGAGAAACTGGCAGGATTCACTGCTTTTCTCAACATGATGGAAACGCAACTGCAATGCAAGCGCCACTCCTTCATGCGTGCCTGTGATGTCACAAGCATATATAAAGGAGGAAGGTGCTTGGATCATATCAGGAAGAGCAACTTTTATCATTTGCCTCCTCGGTGTTTGTTGATCAGCATTTTTCTCTTTCCTATTATAATATAAAAGGATAAATTATCCATTCTGTCAAAAAGACATGGACACTGAACTTTCAGGAAAAACTGGTGGCACAAGATAGAATCATCAGTCTTGAGTGAAGATTAATCAGCCAAGTCATGATTTCAGACCTAAATCCATCCTGCCTGCCTGTCTATCAAATTTATTTGTTGCCCATCTCATCTCAGGGTGATTCTGGACAGCTTAGAACACTCAAAGCTTTAAACGCATAAGACATAAATATTTCTAAAAACAATAAAAATAGAATTACAATCAAAAGTAAGATTATAGTTAAAATATGGGGGGGGAGGGAGCAGAATGCACAAGGAGAAGGGGGGGATTTTTCTCTCAATCTATCAATTACCTCCAGCATCATACTCCCCTATTAAGGCCCCAAGCCAGCTGACAGAGCCAGATTTTCAGGATTTGTCAGAAGGGTAATAACAGATCCAGTGCCATTCGTGTAAGCCAGGTGCCATCAGCTAGATATATGAACATGCAAGGTGAGTTCAGAACCACAATTCAAATTGCCAGAAACAGAATTTTAACACTTGATCAATAACTATTAACGTACAGTAAATTAAGAACTCAATGAATTGGCTATACGAAGTCCACTGAAGAATTCCAAATAAGAAACATCAGTGCCGTCTCTACCCAATCTTATCAGTCAGAAGAACTTGTGAAGAAATGTGCTAGATCACACCAATGCTCTATCTAAATCAGCATTCAGGTTTTTCACCCCAGCCTTTTTCAAAAAGTGACACTTTACATGAGTTGCATTCAAACACATACACTACCGCTAAACCTCAAAAAAGGACACCAGTAGCCCTCTCTTAACAACAGTAACTAGGATAGAAATTTCTGTCACTAAGAGATGCAGCTATAAAGCTGATGTCACATGACTGCCCAGCTTAGCAATGGCAATTCTGGCAAACCCTGGTTATCATCATTAAGTGACTCACTGCCAC
Source organism: Diadophis punctatus similis (assembly GCA_023053685.1). Classification (NCBI taxonomy): domain Eukaryota; kingdom Metazoa; phylum Chordata; class Lepidosauria; order Squamata; family Dipsadidae; genus Diadophis; species Diadophis punctatus. Next base: position 57,712,815 of record JALIGW010000002.1, on the reverse strand, counting down.
CTGTTAAACCAGGACCTCATCTGACTGTAACTTTCAAATTCCTGCCAGGTTCCCCATTTACTTTGCTTGTGGGAAGCCAAAAGGAAAAGTTGCAAATTAGAATCAAATGACCCTGGGATGCTGTTACAGTTGGAAATTCAAGCTAAAACCAAGTGCCTGGATGGCAATTATAGGAGCGAAGGATTATTCTGATGGCTAGAACTTTGATGACCATTCATGTTATTCATTCAGGACTATCAAAGGTTCAAACAGTTGTTGAAAGAGTGGTCATTAAGTGAGGGGACCACTTTGCTTAATTTGTTTATCCTCAATGATTTGTGTAACTGCTTAATTTTTTTTTAAATGCGTCCCATCATTTCATCTTGTGACAAGAAATTTCATACTGGTTACAAATGTTAGAGAGATGCTCCTGTTCCGGGATCATTTTTGGTTGCCCTTTGGGGAAACAATGTATTTTTTGACTGTGGCAACCAGAATATTGGAACAAGTTAAGCCATATCACAGATCTATATAATGACATTCTGATGCTGACAGTTTCATTTTTGATTCTTTCCTAATGGTCATGAATTCAGATCTATATAATGACATTCTGATGCTGACAGTTTCATTTTTGATTCTTTCCTAATGGTCATGAATTTATCTTTTATAGTCCTGCAAATTAACATATTGATTGAAATAACAACCATTAATTTGGACCAGGAGTATCCAATGGTTTTTTTGTTTAATTTTTTTTATTTTTTAACATTCTTCATATAACCATCAATACATATACCATAACGTATTATCAAAAGAAGAATTTTTAAATGTTTTATATATTTCTAGTATTCAAAATTCAAGTATAACATTCTAACATCATTACTAAATCGCCTATCTGTCCTACCATATCAAATCCAATCACTCCCTTCCCTCTATCCTTCTCCTCTTCTTCTACTTTCTTCCTCTTTCTCTCCCCTCTCTACTTCCCCTTCCTCCATCTGTCCTTCTCACTCTTCTGCCTTCCTTCTCTTTCTCTACCTACATTCTTCCTCCTCTCCTCCTCTCTACTATTCAGGAGTATCCAATCTTGACAATTTTAAAATTTATGAACTTCAATTTCCAGTATTCCCCAGCTAGCATGACTTCTGCATTGTCACCCTGCATAACTCCATGCTAGCTCAAATGTGGCTGCTTCATTACACATTTATAAACCCAATAATTATACATTATTAAACATAAATCAGCCTTCCATCCTTCCGAGGTAGGTAAAATGAGGACCCAGATTGTTGGGGGCAATATAAATATACATTGCTTACTGGTGTAAACCGCTTAGAGAGTGCTTGCACTGTGAGGCGGTATATAAATCTCACAAAATGAATGGAATGAATGAATGAATGAATGAATAAATAAATAAATAGCACAATTGGGGTGTCAAATGGGGGTAGAATTGCTCTGTAAGTATAATATGCCTGTATCTGTCCTGTAACTTAATATGGCACAAATCAGTTTGTAGCAATACCATCTATTTGTAGCACTTGTGGCCTCCAAATGCTTCAAAAAGCGATTCAAGGTCAGACTTTTAAGGTTTAAGTCTACATGAGGTTTACCAGAGTGGTTATGGATACTGTCTTTGCAAAGATGTCTAGGTCTAGGTAGGATGACTCTGTTGATCAACTACCAATCAAGCTTATAGTTATATGGCAGTCAAGGGAAGACCCCATCAAACCTAGCAAGGAAGGCATATTCTGAGTCATTTCCATTAAAGAATATCACTTTGTTGGACCCAGGAATTGTACCTTCACTGTTACAGTGAAAACCCTGTGGAACATCATCCCTCTGGAGATGCAGATGACCACAACCTTGTTAGCCTTTCACAAGACATTAAAGAATTATCCCCCAGGCATTTGGCCAAGGACGTTAATCTGACAGATATTGTTTAACTTTGAACTAATCTTTGTGGATTTGGACATTCATTATTTGGATTGTTTGCAAATAGTTTGCATAAGTCAGTAAATAAATAAATTGTAGCTAGAAAGGGTAGTTTCCATGCATCTGCCACACTAAAATGGTATTCTACAGTACCCAGTCAACTATAGATCTAACACTTCTTAATTCCTTGGACTTCAGAACATACTAATTTAATAATTTCATTATTATTTCCCAAATTCCTACATTGCTGTGCCCAACGTGGTGAGCTAATCACAACACTTTGTCTACCATCCTCCTCTCCATCCAGCTGGCCAAACATCCTTATTCTTTTTCTGTAACCATCATTATGAAAAGCATGTTCATTTGCAGACTGAATTGTTTCATCATTTTAATAAAAGCTAGTTAACATCAACACACCATATACATTTCTTTAATGGCCAGGTGGCCAAAGATCAACTAAGACAATATTGTGGTGTTACAATGGGTTGGGGGGGGGGAGACAATAAAGGGAAAAGTATTAGGGCATTTTTTTCATAAAATTTTTGAATTTCCAATGGATTCAGTTGTCCCAAAGGTGCTTTTTTCAAGAGGCAACTGGAAAATTCCTGGTTTTTCTTTGAAGATATTTCGCTTCTCATCCAGGAAGCTTCTTCAGTTCTTCAAAGAAAAACTAGAAAGTCCAGTTGCCTCTTGAAAAAAGCACCTTTGGGACAACCATGATCTGGATGACTGAGAATCTCCATAGACAAATGGATTCAGTTAGTAAGAAGTTAGTTGTGACTGTACCAACTCAGGGGGCAATGAAATGAAGAGAGTTAGATATGGTTAATAAATCCATGCCTTCCCAGTTGCTCCACTGGCACATCTTGGCCTATAGAGCAAGTCAGGATGGCAGTTCTCTGGAGCCAAATCTTTGGCAGCAGAAAATGTCCATCACATCATTACCATGTTAAAGTGTTATCTACTGAGTTGCCATACAACAAGCCTGATGTAAACTTTACCAGTCTTTAACTTGCCTCGGTGTTCTGAGTCACTGCTGAATGCTATTCTCCTGACTTGTGAGTGTATTTGACACAAGCAACCAGATCCACATGTGTAGGATTCAAAGTAGCTACTTTATTGTATTCTGCCTATAATACAGGAATTTCCCCAGACTGTTTGCCTTACCTTGGGAACAGATGGATAAGGTTCCATGGAGCTTAGGGTGGGGTGGGGTGGAGAGGCATTCTTGGACCTCTTACAGCAGCCCAATGATTCAAGGCTAATTCCCCACTTTAGTCCTCCCCCCTGCTTGGCTAGGCAATTCCCAACAGACTGTGCCAGTTATTACAGGCAGACTGATTCGTTTTCCTTCTGGCTATGCTGCCATGCCTTTTAACACATCTTCAGAAGCAGAGGAAATGACTACCAACCAGGACCCTGCAGCAGAAACAGGGTGGGATATGACTTCAGGACTTAGCCTCGTCTTATTCAGACTAGTTTGCTTGCCCTTCTTTCTCCCCCATTCCATTTGGATCTCTCTCAAGTTTAAAATTACGCAAAGAAAAGCAAAGTATGAGAAAATGGTAGGGCACAAGTAGCCACAACCAGCATGAAGGCCAAGTGATGTAAAAAGGGATCCTTGAAAATAACTACTTGCTAAGCCACCACTTCTCTTATAACAGAGTGGTGGTGAAGTGATTAAACCAAGGAAATATAAAGGGCTGATTAAAGGGGATGGGGGAGGAAACCTGGTTCAACATCTCTCACTGATTTCTGGATATCATACTAAGGAAAAACAGGTCTGTTGCATTAAAGGTAAACATCCCCACAGCTGCTATTCAAGATATTGTGAAAGCAGTGTCCCTCTTCTCACATAAAAGTATGGGCCCTATGGTCATTGCATGCTACTCTTAAAGTGGAGTGGCACAAATACCTTCCTCTTCTTCCCAATATAAAATACTGCTCTTTTCTCTGGTGTTCTGGAGAGAAATAGGGACAAGGTGAGAAACACAGGTGAGAAACTGCTAACCCACAATACAAATACTGGGAGAGAAACTGATTACTTTACTGACCAGCAAAGAGGACATGCTCATTGAGCCCCTCAATACACCCCAGCTAAAAAAAAAATCACCTGACTGCCTCCAAGGTGATAGGCAAGAAAGCATTGCAGAATTTACACACTTTGAAGCTGTAATGAGATCATGTCAGCTTAAGAGGGAAAACTACACTTAAGCTGTTTCACTCATGACAACTTACAGCAAAGGGAAAATACTGATATTGTCAAGACATGAATGGGATGAGATAATGTACAAGTGGGGAAGACTTTGGACCATTATAACTGTCTCTAACCAGTGCCTACATTGTAGGAAAATTGCACTGCAACTTTAAATCATTTTACTGCTATCTATTTTCTTTGGATTAAGTCCCATTTAACCCACTTGGATCTACTTCTAAATAAATATATTACGGCACTGTAAGTCTCTGTAGTCCTTTTCTGTGAAGTAGAACCCCTCCTCCCCAAATGACTATTTTGTACAATGCACTGTGACTTTGGAGTTGTGAGGCCCCTTTAATGAATGTTACTAGCAAAACCTTCAGGGGATAAACCCAACCTACTTAGGCACCCAACCTAAAGAGTCAGATAATTTTTTAAAAAAATTACTATTAACAGATTGGTCAATATTTCTCCCAGAGAATTTAAAAAAAAAGAATCTGCATAATTTACCATCTTAAAAAACAGATCAACAGTGAGATTTTATTAAAACTTAAGAATCATTATTTTACCCCTGGAAAATATAAAAAAGCAGCCATCCCTGCTTCCAGTTAAACCAGCCTCCCTCTTTGAACTGAGGGAGACCAGGAATCTGCTTTGCAAACATTCCAACATGTGTCCAGTCTGTGCTTCGCTTTTCCATTTTTTTCTTACCTCGAAACAAATGTTTTTTCCCCTCAAAGCTGAAAGCTGTCCAAAAAAACAGGACCACACACAAGCACAGCCCTACTGAGAGCTGTGCAGATCACGTTCAGCCTGTTCCTGCGGGCTGCTGCTGCTGCTAACAGGACACACGCACGCACATACACCCCTACACACATTCACTCACTCCCCACACACACACACAAAATGGCGGAGGAGGTGAGCCGCTTTCAACAGACTTTCCTTTCATGCTCTGAGAGGGAAGAGAGGCACCAGCTCCTTGGACACACAAGCAGAATCGGGGAGAGGGGCCAGGAGAAGGGGAGGGGATCTGCAGGGTCCAAAGGATCCCTCCTTTTCTTCTTTCCCACCACCCAAGCAGCCGTCCTCTCTTCCATCCCCAGACCATCTCACTTCCAGAAACGGATTACAAGATTTGATAGCGTCCATCTGGCCCTCAGCCAGCACCAGTAAACCACCACACTGCCCCCGAGAGAAAGGAAAGTTCCCTCAGCCACTCCGGCTGTCATTGCGGAGTGGGAGGAGGAGGAGGAGATGAAGCCAGGCGAGGGATCAATCCTTACCTTCTACCCAGAGTTCCTCCACATTGGTCTCCAGATTGGCCGCTCTTAATCCCACCGCAAAAGCCCCGAAGATCAGAAGGCCAACCACTAAAAATTTCCCGCAGTTTTTTTGAATGTAACAGCCCAGTTTAAATAGCAGTCTCTGAAATTTCGCTCTCAGCCACAGCGGCGCTTTTCTTCCAGTAGCTCTCCCCTAGAAAAGCAAGGAAAAGGGGGGGAGAAATTAAGATCGGGAAAGAACCGCACGCCCAAGGCCGTCCGGCCAACCGGACCCCAAAGAAAAGCACAATGTGCCGGCAAGAAAGCGGGTCGAGAAGGGTCCCGGCTGGGCAGTTCGTGGCAGGAACGGGACTCACCGGGGTAGCCGAGCAGGCCCGACCAACCTGCAAAGCGTGGCAGACGCCCCGCCGCCTCCCACATCCGCCTACCCTCCGGCTTGCAAGGAGGGATCCTCCGACCGCCCGATCCGCTCCTTCTCAACACACCACCGCTTCTGGCACCCTTCAGTTCAAGCCAGGATACCTCTACAGGCCGGAACGATCGCCCCAGCGCCGGAATATAAATCGACCTGTCAAACAATCCTGGGATGGACTGGAGAAGGGGAGGAAGAAGGCTCTCCTTTCCCTACCCCCACCTACCCCCTCCTGGAAGACCTGAAGCACGCTTCCCTGCAAATCTTGTCATCCCCTTCCCCGCCTTGCTTCCTTAGGCTCCTAGCTTCGCAGCAACTGCCTGGCCCCACGTGGTCACCGACCGCGCTGGCAACTTCTTAAATTTAAGAATTGCAGGTCCACAATTGCCTTTTGGGCGTCGCTGGGATGATTTCGACTTTGGAAACAGAGCAGCCGTTGATAAATTGCCACAATACTGGGGAATGGAAGGGACCAGCCACATGGATGCTTGCTTTATATTTAAATCAACCAACAAACCCATCTTTTAATTCACATACTGCTGCCTTTGCTTTTTGTTGCTGTTGTTCTTCCCGTCCTGCGAAGTGAAGTGCAGGCGCTGCCAAACCTGTTATCTCCTTCGAGTACTGAAGTGGGGGGGGGGGAGTGAGTTATCTCCACCAGGACGGGAAAGGTGGAAGTTAGCAATTTGCTTACAATTTTCACACACTGCCCTGCCGCTAAAAAAAAAAAGAAACGCGACATTCACTGAAAAAGAGAGCCTTCTTGGAGGGAAATCACACTTCTATTACTTAAACCGGATAACAGGAGCAGAAGGTGGGGCAGAGGGGGGAGCAGTGCTGGTTTGGAAAACATTAGAATTCTTTTTCTTGGGCAAAACTTTTTTTTTCAGGGGTTGGATAGAAAATCAAAGCCCTTTAAAAGTTTTCTCGGGGTAGGCAGAAGAGCGCCTCGGTTCGTGAAGAACAGAGGAGAGTCCCATTCATACATCCACATACACTTCCCGGGGAAACGCGATTAGATGATTTGCAAAGCCACCAACACGCTGGGAAAACGAGCACAGACAAGGTAGGAGGGACGAAGGGGCTGCCTTTCTACCTTTCGGGAGTCAAGAACATCCTCTTTCCCCCCCTCCCACTTTTCAGCATTTTATTGGCGAGTCTTCCCGCCGCTTGAGAAAATGAGATTTGGAAGAGAGAGAGAGAGAAAGAGAAATATCGACAAAGCACCTTTGCTATCTGCTCCAAGGCGAACCCTGCATTGCAGTAGCTCGGCCGCTGCAGATATTCCAGATCGGGCGGCGCGGCGCGTCTGTTCTCCACTATTCTTCTCCGCCTTCTGCTGCCGCTTCTCCCCAGCCGATCTGGCACTCTGCAGCCGCCGCCGCCGCCTCCTCCACCACCGCCGCCGCCGCCACCACAGTCGCCGCTGCTCTCCGGCTCCGAGGCATTAACAGCTGAGGCCATGTTGCCGCCACAAAGCCGCCGCCGCCGCGGCTGCTGCTCTTGTTTTGGCGACCCAAAGGCTGGGTCTTTTGAGGTTCCCCCCAGCGCGCTGCTGCTGCTGCTGCTGCGGGACGATCCGGAGGGACCGGGGACTGGCTGGGTTGGCGGAGATTCGCTGCTGCTGCTGACAGACCGCTTCATACGGCGTTGGCTGCCGCCGCTGCTGCCGCTGTAGCTGCTCCCGGCGAGTCAGACTCCGAGCCTTCCATTGCAACATTTCGCGAGGATCCGGAGGTCTTCGCCGCTGCTGCTTCCCACATCCAGGGTGCGCGGGTGAGCGGAGCCAGGGAATCTCAGCGCGCTCGCCTTCCTTCCCCGGACCGCTTCGCCTGCGGGTCGAGTTGCTCTCCAGGCTCCTCGCCGCTCGGCTGCTGGAAGGCAAGCCGGACTCTGCCCGAGCTCTCTTTCTCGCCACACCAGCGAAGCCTGGCGAAAAGCCTTGATCTCACAAGAGACGCCGCCGCCGTTGCTTCTGTTGCTGCTGCTCTGTCTCGGAGCGCTGTACCATTCTGTCTGGGCGCAGAGCTGTCTCTAAGAACTCTCCCGGCTGCTTTCCCCCCGCTCTTTCTCTCCTAGATGCGTGCGTCGCGCTCTCTTTCTTCCTCTGCTGGGTGCAGCGGCGGCAACAGCAAGCAGCAGCTCCCTTGCTTCAATAGATGAGATGAAGAAGGGGGAGAAAAAAAGGAACTCTCTCTATTTGGATAAAGAGGAGGAGGAGGGGTGAAAGGGAGAGGGGAGAGAAAGGGAAAAAGAGCTGAAATCCCGCCCCTGGGGCTGTCAGATGGCTTCGGTTTCTGGGCTGCGATTGGCTCAAAGAGGGCAGAAATTACTCAGCAAACATGACTATTATTAGCTGCTTAGCAACAGCTCACCAAAGTAGAGAGACCACCCAGGCAGGCTACCCTTGTGTGTGTGCATCTCCAACTTCAGGGGAGCCTTAAAGAGATCCAGCCCTCTTTCCATGCAATGCTTCCATTAAGGAATGCTTCTCTTTTCTCCCTACCCCCTCGGTTCTTTTCAAGAAAGGTTTGCTTTGGGTTTTAAGAAGGAAAGGACGTTGCTGCTGCTGTTTTTAAAAGGGAGGCGTTTTTACAAAGAGCACATCAGGATTACTTCACAGAGCGACCTGTTAAAATACAGTTTTTTCTTTCTTTCATGAATTGGTTTGGGGGAGGCGCACGAAAGAAGAGACTAAATGATATCCGGAGCCCTTCAAGAAGGTCCTTTTGGAGGCGCCTTGGCCTCAAGCAGCCACGATTCCTGGGAGGTCCAAGCTGAATTCCCAGGGCTGCACAAATAATGACAGGGTGGTGGATCTTGCGGTCTCTCCCTTTCTCTTTTTCTTGAATCAAAGAAAAGTCTGCGTTCCTACAGGAACAACCAGCCGTGTTAAGAAAAAGACCACAAACAAATCCTTAATACTTGAAACAGTGAATTTAAAAACTGGAATAGCCGAGTTATTCGCTTACACGCAACACTACTGCCGCTAAGAACGTTAAAGAAAATGCTCCACCAGCCCCGTTTTTGTGCGTTCAAAATGTTGGACTTTAAAAAAAACGTTGCGAAGTTTCTCAGATCATTGTGTGCGCTTAATTAACGTTTCGTGTTCCAACAATTTAATTTTGGTAATTCGTCACAAGTGACGTCAAGGAGGGGGTCGATTTCCTATTTTTCTGTTCTCCCCCATTGCCTATGATTCTGACGAACTTTTCCTTCGCACGTGCCCATCTTGGTTATTTGATCCGCCATGAAGAATTTAAACCGGGGAACTCTTGTCCGAGGAACGTACAAGCTTTTATTTGTTTCAACGTTCTCGACATAGGTTTTGCGTAGCCAATCTTACCAGAGGATACCGCTCCGCGAAAGCGTGGAACGGGGGGAGTGTTGCTTTAAGGAACAAACTTGCGCGTGTTCATTGAAGGAAAAAAAAAAGTGGAGGGGAGCTAGAAAAGACCGCACATTCAGAGGAGGGAGGGGGAAGGCCGCGGAGGCGGGCTACAGGTTTCACGTGACTGGCTGGCTCTGGATTATGCACACAAGGCTGGGCTTCCCTCCGTCGCAGATCTGGCGGGGTGGGCTGCGGTCGTCTCTTCGCTTGGCACGCAGGGCCTTAGCCCATCAAGTTTAAAACGCTGGCTCTCCCCATCCACACGAGTGCGGCCTTTAGCCTCGTAGAGCAAGAGAGAGAAGCTCTTTTCCCTCCCTCCCTCCCTCAGAGAGAAAAATACCAGACAAGCCATAGTACATTCCTAAAGGAGGTCTCTCCCCTTTACGCTGCCCAATAGCAGTCTACGTCGATATCTGTAGGCCAATGGCAGAGGAGCAAAGGACGTTTCCATTCAGCTCTGTGCTACACGGAGGGAGGGGGGGGTGTTGCCACGGCAGCCGTGTTAGGAAGGCTTAGAGAAGCCGATTCTTCGCTCGCAACCGCCTGCTGCGCCCTGAACGCCGATAGTTTACTCCTGCGGATCTTTTAACATTGCATAGGGCTGGCCGCTGAGGTTTTACCCGAGAGCTTCCCTGGTGAAGACTCTAATCCCTCAGCCACTTTAGCAGCCCCGGCAAAGACATCAAAGTGCGCTCTGATCCAAAGAAGTTTCAGTTCCTCCCAAAGGCACGTGTGGACCTCTAGTCCCCTCTTCTCCCCCATTTGCAATGCCGACAGACGTGTTAACAATCGGCAACCCCGAGAAGCCAAAGTGGGAAACTCGGCTGGCTAATGATTTCTCACGATCTTTTTGCTGGCCTGATGTGGGAAGCTAGCACTCGGCTGTTTAGGAAATCCTGGAGGCAAAGTTAAAACATCTCTCGGCTTTTAGCCACCTCATGTGTTCCCCTAACATACGGTATCCTCCGGATGACCTTGGATTCCTAATTAACCAAGATTCCTAACCAGCGGAAGACACGTAATTAGGAATGGCGACATCGACTTGATGGCACATCATCAATTATTGTCATACTCGCTACATGGGGAATACTGAACCGAATCTACACCGAAATGCAAATATACAGGACTGCGCTATGCTTCTGAATAAGTGGCTTTAGTTGTGTATTTGAACCCCAAGCATCTTCCTACTTTTAGTATATAACTTAGTAATAAAATACATATTTTGCTATAAAAGGTCTCTTGTCATGCTCAGTTCCTCCCTACCTCAACCTCAACCTTCTCTGCGTGGTGTCCTTGGCCACGCTGCCGGGGGGGGGGAAGCTGCAGGGTAACCAAGTTAGGTGGGCGCCAGGTTGGGAAAAAACTAGAGTGCTCTAAGTTATGGTTTATTGTGAACTTACTGGCCAGTCGTGTTTTAGCCAAGCACGCTGGGCGATCCCACCCGCTATGATTAGTTTAATATTCAGGGTAACCTGCTGCGAATGCGAATATTGACTTAATTGAGTAAAATCCAATTAAACTAACCGTGACAACGCATGTTGCTTTAGGAAATGGATAAGAGAAGCCTTAAAAATGATCTGCATACGTCCAATTTTGTTGTCATTTTAAACAATCTACTTAAATCTCCATTCTGTGCCCTGAAAAGCGCTCTAAACTATGTTACTATTCTCAATCTTAGTATAAATTTACACATTAATTTAGCTCTACGTGATAACCTCCAGATGTATTACAATGAAATTCCTTTCATGACAGGACTTTTCAGCCCAGACTCCAATCTGGGGAAAACCTGTTGTTTATAAGGGATGGTATGGCTGATGAGGGAGAGAAACAGAAGTTGCCTAATGGAACTGGATTCACCACCTTTGCCCACGATTTATTGGTGCTCCGCCCCATTTCTCAGTATGCTTTTCTTGTACGGTACAGGTAAGATTTTTAAATGGGCTTACTTTAGAGTAAAAAGAGTAAAAAGGTGGTTAAAAGTATTCAAAACCTTAAATGGCTCGCACTTTCCTTGATTTCATTTCCCAAATCCACACTGCAGAATACTTTCTTTCCCCTCTTCCTTTTGCAACCCTCTGGTTGCATCGTTATTTCCAAAACTTAATCTGGAGGCTCAAATTTAACAAGCCCTATCTTAATATCCTTCCTCCCTGCCGCCGCCCCTCTCTCACTCTCTGTGGTCTGGTTAATTTCACACACGAGATGAATTACATCTCTAATTGGCTTTGTTTCATGTGTGTGTGTGTGTGTGTGTGTGCGCGCGCGCGCTTTAAAGGATGAAGCGTAAGTGTAATCGTCTCGTCTCGACTTGGGTGGCCAAAACCAGGAATATCCCTTTTGCCTCATTGCCAATGCACGCGAAAGTGGGCTACTTGCTTCAAAGCTACAAGGGGCCTCCAGATCGATCCAGCCTCCGCATTCACACTTAATGGCATAGCGGCTTATAGCGCGCATGCCCCGTGTCTGGGCCGCACGGTTCGAAGCAATGTGAGACGGCAGGCGTATGAAATACATTGGCTGGGAGAAAGGCCCGTACAGCTTAGCATTTACACTTTGGCTTTCTCTCTTCACGTAGTTCAGAGAGAGAGAGAGAGAGAGAGAGAGAGAGAGAGAGAGAGAGAGAGAGAGAGAGAGAGAGAGAGAGAGAGGCCCTCGTTTATAGATCACCTAGCAAAGCTTATAGGGCAGAGGTCTTCAAACTTGGCAACTTTAAGAGGTGTGGACTTCAACTCCCAGAATTCTCCAGCCAGCTATGCTGGCTATGCTGGCTGAAGAATTCTGGGAGTTGAAGTCCACACGTCTTAAAGTTGTCAAGTTTGAGGATAGGGTATATGATACTGAGACACAGTGATTGCCAAATGACGCTGTAAAATATCGCTATTGAAAAAATAGCCAATGCCCCTGCTGCAAATAGGCCAACTCCACTCCCACAGCTGCTCCCCCCTTTTTCCCCCTCTTGTACACCTAGATCTTTGCATAATCTACACCTGTCTCTGGCACCACTACTACCCCATGAAGTATTCCCACAATTCACTGTACCAACACACCTATCCCTACCTTAGATCTGACCTAGGCAGCAACCAAATACATCCAAAATTTGGATGATCTTGAGTTTGGAGCAGCTGTCCTCACTCAGTCTGGTTTCTTTCAGAAATGTTGGGAGCTTTAATCCCAGCTGGATGCCTCAGAGCACCTAAAGTTGTACAAAACTGCTTTGGAATACAGACACCAAAGAAGGATGTCATCCCTTAATTCGCAAATTGGAGAAACACTGTTGCAATAAACTGTCTACTTCAAATTGCCCTACTCAAGTAGCAAATCAGACAACCATTAGATGGGAATGTGAGACACAGAAACATTGGCTGTTTGCTGCCCTCTGGTAGTCAATCAGGTTTTGTAGGCCAGATACAGCCCTAGAGGATGGAAGGGAGTAGAGCAGGAAGGCTCAGTTTGAAACATTATTAGAGGGCTTCAATACTTTACTTCAGTGGGTCCTCAAACTTGGCAACTTTAAGACTTGTGGACTTCAACTCCCAGAATTCTCCAGCCAGCTATGCTGGCTGGAGAATTCTGGGAGTTGAAGTCCACAAGTCTTAAAGTTGCCAAGTTTGAAGACCTCTGCTTTATTTTCTGTGCTTGCACATACTGTTCCTACTAGAGGGTGCAGCCTAACCCAAGTGCATGTGTGTAGTAGCTTGGACCTGTTGTATTCTGTGAGTCTCCAAGTGCTTCCATACATGCGTCCTATTGAAACCAATCGGTAACTTCCCAGTATCAACAATATTAAGAAAAAGATAGGAGGAGGGGAAAATAAGGCTGCAAATCAATTACAAAGTTATCTAGCTTCCCTGCTATTAGGGAGGGACACGGCAGTGTGTAAATTACACAAAAAGGTTGCATCTGGCAGCAATTTTCTTCCAGGAGGGTGGATGAAGGACCCAGATTGTTGGGGGCAATATGCTGAACTCTGTAAACAGCTTAGAGAGGGCTGTAAAGCACTATGAAGCGGTATATAAGTCTAAGTGCTATTGCTATTGCTATTGAAGTTCTTGTTTACATTTCCATGCCCAGAGCAAGTGGCAGTGCCTAACTGGCACTGGTTGAGGCTGGTTTGGAAGCAGCTGGGTTGAACCTGTTAATCTATTTATGACTCAACAGCAGGAGATCCCAAGACTGTAGGATAGAGCAGGATATTAAAAATACAATTCTGAATGTGACTGTGTGATTACCATGAGTTGACCTCAACTCTAGGAAATCTATATCCTATTAATATGGGTTTTCAACTCCCATAAATTTTATTGTCTGGGAAAAGCTGTATTCCCAATGCCACCTGGTGGACAATAGGTTAAGAACTGTGGCTGATGTTGTAGGTAGCTGATTAGTTGTTAAGCTAATTGTTTAGGCTTTTGATGTTTTTACAGTAACAAAATTAGAACTACTCCAGTGGAACTGTGTATAGTCAGAAATGTCCTTGTGGTCACAGCAGTAATGAAAGAAAAACAGTGTTCAGGAATGTTCACCTTGATATGGTAAAAAAAAAAGGCAAATGGCAGCCACAAATAGATTATCAAAGCCCCCATCTTTTTTTACGTTGTACAGAAAAAGGGGTCGGACCTTGATCACATGACCATAGCCAGCATCTTGGCTTTCTTTATCCTCATCCCACAAACACAACTGTCATTCTTCTGTCTTGACAAGGAGACAGCTAAGAAATACAATTACCGTATTGCAAGATTTTGTATACAGATAGTCGTCGACTTACAACAGTTCATTTAGTGACAGTTCAAAGATACAACAGGCTGAACTACTATTGCAGCACCATTGTCACATGATCAAAATTCAGATGCTTGGCACCCAGGGGGTCAGGTGATCCTTTTTGCGACCTTCTGACAAGCAAAGTCAGTGGAGAAGCCAGATTCACTTAACAACCATGTTACTAACTTAACAAATGCAATGATTCACTTAACTGTGTCAAGAAAAGTTGTAAAATGGGGCAAAACTCACTTAACAAATTTTTCACTTGGCAGCATAATTTTTGGGCTCAATTGTGGTTGTAACACAAGGACTACCTGTATGTTCTTGAGAGAGATGGAGATAAACAAATCTTAGATAATCAAATATGACTCTATGGATAGTATTAGTCTGTTATTTTATTTCTCTTTGAAGGATATTTCTGCCATGGTTAGTCTAAGTTCAATTTGGAGCTAGCTCAAATCTACGACAGCAGTAAGTAGAATGGACAAGCTAGGTTCTCTGAATCCATGCAAGGTATTTTTTTTCTTCATATTTGTTAATGGCTCTATATTCTTTTAACTTGATGGGATACATGGCTTTTCATCCGAGACAGTGCCTGGATTCACAGTGCCTGGATTATGCTAAGCCACTGTTTTCTTTGTCATGCCTCATTGAAGAAACAAACCACAACTGGCAGCATTCACACAACACAATAAGCCCATACCAAACAAACCACAGTATGGCTTACATCATATGTGCATCTGATCAGTTTTTCGCCCGCTAAGTCCAGAGACAGGGCATGGTTATTTGTGGGACCATAGTTACCTGCTGGTCGGCTTAATTTGCAGGGTTGAGACACTCTGGGTTACACAGAGTTCCATTCCTTACTCAATGCCAGCTATCAGGTCTCTGAAAGCTCATCTTCTCTCTAGCAGTGTCTGTGCTCTGGAATGAAGTTCCCCCAAGATTCAAACAGCCCCTGCCTTACTGGGATTTTAAAGGGCTCAGAAGAATGGCTCTTCGCCCAGGCCACTGCGGAGCATGATTGATGCTCCTTTTCCTCTTTTTCCTTATTCCCATTATGTTTGTTCTCTCTGCCATCTCTGCTCTTTTGATATGTCTTGTTTTTGTACTGTTCCTTTGTTTTTAAATGTTTTTAATAATTTGTAAAGTATCCACAGTTGCTGGGAGTTGGGTGGCATATTAATTTAATATATTCTTATTATGCTTTGTTGCACAGTCAGCCAGATGTTTAGACTGGATTTGACATTTTTATCCATCCATCAAGGACCTGGGATAGGCAGATGTTGTTATTTGATGGCATAAATGATTATATATTAACAAACTATCATCATCTTACCTTTCAGCAAAGCTGCTTGCTGAATCTTGTTGTTTCAGATTGTAATCTGAGAACAAGTATAGGTAAGAATAGCCGGGCTGAGAGGATAGGTTTTTCAAGAAATAGGTGGGTTTTCTAAAACGGCTATGGCCAGCCTCAGTAATTTAATCAATAATGCATTTCAGGCAGGATACAACAGTGTCTGTGTTTAACCAACATTTGGCTAAAATATCTCATAATACAGGTAGTCCTCGATTTATAATCATCCATTTAATGACCAAAGTTACAACGGAACTGAAAAAGGTGATTTATGACCAAGTCTCACACTTATGATCATTGCAGCATCCCCAGTCCCATGATCAAACTGTGGGTGGTTGGCAACTGGCATGGGTCCTGGGGCTTTGAGATTGTTATTTGCCATCTTTCTAGAGAGCTTCTGACAAGCAAAATCAATGAAGGAAATCAGATGTACTTAAAGACCACGTGATTCACTTAACATCTGTATAATTTGCTTAACAACCATGGCAAAAAGGTCATAAAATGGGGGCATGACTCACTTAACAACTGCCTTGCTTACCAATGGAAATTTTGGGCTGAACTGTGAACATATGTCACAGACTACCTGTACGTAAAACAACATTGTATTATTTGTAAATAGGCTATAGCATGATATGATTCTTCAAAAAAAGTAGATGACAATTAGCTAGTATTCTAGTTATATTACACACACACACACACACACACACACACACACACACACACACACACACACACACACTTATCCAAAAGTTGTAGCCTTATAAATGTGACTTTTGCAGCTGATTTCTGTGCATATTTATATGGGAATGAACCTCACATTTCTCAATGAAGTTACTGTTAGTGTTAAGTGTAATTTAGAAGCTCAGCTTGTGATCCTATAGTGCAGTGATGGTGAACCTATGGCACACGTGCCACAGGTGACACGCGGAGCCATATCTGCCGGCACGCGAGCCTTTGCCCTAGCTTAGCTCCAGCGCGCATCTGCGCACTGGCCAGCTGATTTTTGGCTCACACGGAGGCTCTCGGAGGGCATTTTTGGCTTCTGGAGGACCTTGGGGGGGGGGTGTTGGAACATAAAAAAAATTCCACAGCCCTCCTCCGTTCTTGAGAGGCTGTAAATCTTTCAGCTGTGGCTAGGGGGACCTTTGCACAGGTACGCCTAGTGCACCAATTGCGACCCTACTTGGAGAAGGAGGCACTTCTCAGAGTCACTCACGCCCTTATCACCTCCCGGCTGGATTACTGCAACGCGCTCTACATGGGGCTACCCTTGAAGAGTGTCCGGCGACTGCAATTGGTGCAAAATGCAGCTGCGCGAGCTGTGGTGGGTGTGCCTGGATACACCCACGTAACACCTATCCTCCGCCAGCTGCATTGGCTGCCCATTAGTCTCCGGATCCAATTTAAGGTGTTGGTTTTAACCTTTAAAGCCCTACATGGCTCAGGGCCAGGTTACCTTCGGGACCACATCCTGCCGCATACCTCCCTACGGCAGGTTAGGTCCCACAGAGTTGGTCTCCTCCAGGTCCCATCGACCAAGCAATGCCGGTTGGTGGGGCCGAGGGGGAGAGCCTTCTCTGTGGGAGTTCCCTCCCTTTGGAACCAGCTTCCTCCAGAGATCAGGACTATGCCCACCCTGCTGGCCTTCCGTAAAGCAATAAAAACTTGGCTCTTCCGGCAGGCGGGGTGAAAGTGAGACCAACCAGACCAGATATGGGTCTCCCCCCTTGATTATGAATGTTAGATGCTCTTTTTAATTTTTGTAGTTTTTAATTGTTGTGTCTTTGTTTTATATTGATAAATGGACTGGACATGTTGTGAGCCGCCCAGAGTCCCCTGGGAGTTGGGCGGCATATAAATCCATTTAAATAAATAAATAAATAAATCAGAGGAGACTAGATCGTGTTCCTCCATGGCTGCTAACTCATTAAAATAAAACCGAAGCTTAAATTCTAAAATAAGGCACTTTTATTATTACAGTACAAATATATATATATATATATATATATATATATATATATATATATATATATATATATATATATATATATATATATATATATATATATATATATCTGTCTACATTCCTACAGGTAGATATACACTGGACGAATTAAAACCAAGGAAGAGAACAAAGAACAGAAACTACACATGCGCAGTAAATCAACACATCACAAGACACTTAGAGATAAGGATTCTCTGGTTACTAATACACAGAGTGGAGGCTCAGCTGACAAATACAAAAAAACCCGCAGTGACACGGGGGAGGGCATTTTTGCTCTCCCCAGGCTCTAGGGAAGCCTCTGGAGCCTGGGGAGGGCAAAAAATGGGCCTACTGGGCCCACCGGAAGTCAGGAAACGGGCCATTTCCGGCCTCCAGAGGGCCTCGGGAGGGGGAAGCCATTTTTACCCTCCCTAGACATTGAATTATGGGTGTGGGCACTCTCGCATGTGCGATAGCGCACGCGCACGGGCTTTCGGCACCTGAGGAAAAAAAGGTTCATCCTCACTGCTACAGTGCTTGGAAAACATAGGTTTCGTTTTTGGGGAGGAACATATAAAGAGCAAAAGAGATGATCTTGGCAGAAATATTCAAGAACCATTACATAAGCAAAGAGGGTTGAAACATTCTTAAAGTCTTGGCAAGCAGAATAATATTCAGAAGCAATAAAACAACTTCTCCCCTGCTGGGAATATGAGAAGGTGAAGATGTATGTAAAACAGAGTCAAGCTTGCAAGATTCTGCTTTTGTAATCTAACTCAATAAAGTACAATTCTAGTTTTCCCATGGAGTCGATCAGATGTGTGATTCAATTTTTTTTACTACCGGTTCTGTGGGCGTGGCTTGGTGGGAGTGCCGTGGCTTGGTAGGTGTGGCAGAGGAAGGATACTGTAAAATCTCTATTCCCTCCCCACTCCAGGGGAAGGTTACTGCAAAATCCCCATTTCCTCCTGATCAGCTAGGACTCGGGAGGCAGAGAATAGATGGGGACGGGGCCAGTAGTATTTACCAGCTTTCCAAACTACTCAAAATTTCTGCTACCGGTTCTCCAGAACCAGTCAGAATCTGCTGAAACCCACCTCTGGAGTCGATTGTCTTGTTTACCTAGTGGGGCTGACAGAAGAGTGGTAGGTGGGACTTAAAATCAGACCAGAAGAGAGTAGATCTGTTCCCAGAACAGATTATTGATATGATTAAGCTTCATAGCAATTAATAGGATTTCTTTTAGACCATGTGATTATTTTTTATGGTCTGTAGGTCGATATTTCTCTCCAAATAAGCATATGTCAAGGGGAGAAGACAGAAAAATATGAATGTAAGAAAGTATTACATTTAGACTGTATGTATTCCTGTATATCTCATGCATGTATATGAATGTACATCTATTCATCTTTCTAACCAAATGGTTGATTTTGTACATTGAGTAAAGCAAATCGGTAACACATTCTAAAAAATTTGCAGTGCCTGTTGCTGTGGGATGGCCTCTCCATACCTCTCTCTGGTTGGCAAAGAATGCTTCCGCATGCTGCCATTGTATGGGTAGATGGAAGTTTCAAGAGATGCATTTTGCAAGCTGCAAGCAGGGTTCGGGAAAGGCCCTCCAACTAGATGAATCAAGTCTCATTCCTCTTGCTCCCCTCTTGCCTTTCTTCATGGCCCCTTCCTCGGGAGCCTAAGAAAAGGAACTGCTCCAGCCAACTTGTCAAAATAATGCAGCTAATTACTCCTGATCTCCTTTAATGGAAAGCTGCTTCTTATGCTACAAAGGAAGACATGAGAATTCTACAACACACAGCTCACAAGAAAGAAGGTCCTGAAGAGATCTTTGGGACTGCCCAACCCAAACCCTAAAAACCTAAAGTTCACCAAAAGGACAGTCCCTTTGCTAAAAAACATGGGGATCCTGTTATGAATAGCTTTGGGTTGCTGGTGTGCAGTGGAAAGTAGCACTTTTCCCTAAAAAAAACTCAACAAAGAACGTCTTCTAAGGTAGTCTTCCAGGAACATTTCTCATTAGCTTTTGTCATTTGTTTTAATGTGTTTATATTAATGCAATCCGGGTGAGTGTTCTTTTTAAAAAGAAGACTGAACTCCTAGTGTTCAGTCTTCAAGGATGTTCAAGGATATTTAAAATAATAGAAAGAATACCAGTAAAAAAGAAAAGAAAGGAAAACAGGCTCTCCTGTATTAAATTATGTGGATTCACCCCTCCCCATCTTGCAGCTGTTCTATCATACATGATACATTGTACAGAATAATGTACAATGTATGATTTATAATGCTTTCTATGGAAAAAATGGTCGTCTTTTGTATGTGGTAACAAAAGAAGGGGGAAGAAAAGAATCATTACGAAAAATTAAAGCAAAAGGATGAATAAAAGCTGCTGCTCTGGGAAGGAAGTTGTCCAATTTGTTCACCACATGTATTCAATTATGAATCCATTCACCCAAAGCAGCATGATCATTCAGGCTGGGGATGATGGGAATTGTCACCCAATTTACCTGAAAGTTAGAAAAGGCTAACTTCTAACTGAATTAGAAGTTTGGAAAATTGCTCTATATTGAATCAGATTATTGTCTCATCCTGCTAGCATGATTAGCCAAGAATGCAGGTAACATATCAGGGTTTGAGACAGGAGTTTGTCTGTCCTCCTAAAGAATGCTAGCAAGATTCTGTCTAGATACAGAGAATTATCACACCCATTCCACCTTGCTCTTAATGGTTTTGTCATAATGATAAGTATTTGGAAAAAACATATCTGATAATTTTTAGGGCTGAATTAAGAGACTCAACAGTTTAAGCAATAGAAAAGTATTTGGGTTTTTTTTCCTTGCTTTTTTTTCTTTCTTCTTTTTAAAACCTCAGCCATTTTTCTTAGGAACATCTTTTTCTTATACCTAAGGCAGGAAGAGCTTTCTGGTTGCTTGGTTTTGTTTACTGGGAATTTTGCATTTCCAGAAATGCAGATTTTTTTTAAAAAAAGACTTTCCTATGATCTTCATAAAAATACTCCAGAATAGCTCATAGAAATTTTATTTATTTAAAACATTTCTACAGCTACCCATCTTATAACAAACTCTGGGCGTCTCCCAATCAAAAGTTAGAACAGCATAAAATTTATACTAAAATTATAAACTAAAAACAAAAAACCTGGCGCCAAGTCAAACTTCTGATGTGCAGTTACCTAATGTTATACCAGAACTTGAGGGAAAAGCTAGATCTTCAAAGTTTTGTGAAAGGCTAGGAGGGTAGAAGCCTTGGCAAATTTCAGGGGGCAGAGTATTCCATATAGCCATGGCTGCCACAAAAAAAGGCATGCTTCCTAGTCCCATCAGATGGCAATATTTAGGGGAAGGCATTAGGAATGTGCCTACTTCATTTTACTTGGTAGGATGGGTAGATGCCCTTAGAGAAAGGCAGTCCTGCAGATAATCTGGCTCTCTGCCATACAAGGCTTTAATGATGATGGATAGCATCTTCAATTGCATCTGGAAAGAAACCAGAAGCTAGTGCAACTCATGTAACTAAGATGTTACATGAGCAAGTCCAGGGCCCCCCATTACCATGTATGCTGTTATGTCCTGGACCAGTTGAAGACCCCAGGTGATCTTCAATGGTAGCCTCATGTTATACATTGCAGCAATCCAAATGGGAGATAACCAATGCATGAGTGACTGTGATTAATGTGTTGATCTTTAGGATAGACACATGGTTTATCCTTTTGGTCAATTAAGTCCAAAATCAATATTTTGAACTTTATCACTGCATGTTTGAAATGTTAAAAAAAGCTTCACGTGTTCTTCTCCTTTTTCTTCCATCCAGTCTAAATTTTATAACTACAGCAGGAGCCTCTTTAAATAACAAATACCAAAGTGCTGACATGCAACTTAAGAACTTACAGCATAGCTCAGTGTCCCTATAACTGTTGCCCTCCAGACAGAGGTGCCCACAGGGGAAAAGGAGCTGAAAAAGAAAAAAATGTTGGCCATAACCATGCCAGCAAAGCTCCATCCCTTTTAATGTGCATCATCTAATGACACACATCAAAAAGTGGATGGGATATCAATTGGACTGTGACTACTGGTCAGATTGACTACCATTGATCTTTTTATCATCCTGCCAACATCCTGGCTCCAGACGGCCGGTCTTCTCTGCTGACATCTCACTGCCACTTACCTCTTGGCTTTGCAGGAATGAAAGCAGAGATAAGTGGCCAGGAATGAGTTCCCAGGGAAGCAATGTGGCTCTGAAAACTATAGTCTGGTGTCTGCCACCCACAGAGCTAATAGAATAAGAAGTACTTAAATAGAAAATAGAATTAAGTATCATTTGGGCTGGGAAACAACATTTCCAATGCTTTTCATGGAGGGAGGAGTTTGTAGATAAAGAGATTAAATCTTTTGACATGCTTTTATGTCAGTTTTCTACACTTTTTTTTAAATGTAGAAAAAATGTAGAAAAAATGTTTCCTCCCCTTTTTAAAAAAAACTGGGGTAGAAGAGCCTTCAATCTAGGAAAATATTTCATGTAAACTAACCTGGCTTCCATTGATTGGTACAGACCGATCCCATGACAGGTTGACCTACCTTTCCTAGCCCCAATCAATACCAAGAGTTGATCTGTGTGTGACACAAAAGGCAATGGGAATACTGCCTCAGAGCAAAGGGAGAAAGAACGGTACATTAACTGTTTTTTTTTTTAAATTCCATCAGAACAACAAGAAAAGAATGATTTCTCTCCTCTTCTTAGCATCCCCATTGAAGCATATCAAAGAAATACATGAAAACAAGGTTGCACAGGGCTTGGGACTACATCTTTTGGGAAGAAAATTGGGGGAGTTCAGAGGCCACAATGGAGGAGGCAATGAAGCTCATCATTGAAGTGGGTGGGGCTTTGTTTTTCAAGTTGATCCAATATTTTAAACCTATGATAAGAGGCTCAGTTACTTTACTCTCTTTCCTGTCAAGCAGCAGCAGAAAACAACCCTCCCAATTACTAGTGGGAAACTGCCAAATGTTGTGACCTGGCCAGCAGAGGGCTCCTGGCAGATGCCAAGGGTTCCCCATTCTGGCATCCTGGAATTCAACCTAACTTCAATCTGAAACAATTCAGTCTTGAATTCTAGCCCTGTGTTCTTCTAGGATGGTGATGTGCTGGGTTCCTGATCTAAACATAGCAGATGAACTCTACTTTTAATTTTGTGCTTGCATGAAGAGAAAAACAGGAGTGTTGCATGAAGAGGAAAACAGGAGTATTGTCATCCAATGGATGATTTCTTACCCAAAGACAAGTTATCGGTCTTGTTTATTCACACTGCTGCCTATTTGGTGAAAACCAGCCTGTTGTTTATGTAGTTTGACTGAATCTTTGAGGAAGAAGGGGAGAACTACAACAACAGACTTTTTCAGATCCACTGCTGGATCAACACACTTAGTAGACAGTGCATTGTGCGTCCATATCAGGGGTGAAATCCAGCAGGTTCTGACAGTTCTGGAGAACCAATAGCGGAAATTTTGAGTAGTTCGGAGAACCGGCAAATACCACCTCTGGCTGGCCCCAGCGTGGGGTGGGAATGGAGATTTTGCAATATCCTTCCCCCAGGAGTGGGGTGGGAATGAGGATTCTACAGTCTCCTTCCCCTGGAGTGGGGTGGGAATGGAGATTTTGCAGTATCCTTCCCCTGCCATGCCCACCAAGCCACACCACCCCCCACCAAGCCACACCCACAGAACTGGTAGTAAAAAAAATTGGATTTCACCACTGGTTCATATCTCATTATTTTGTACAACTAGTACAAGGAGAGGAAATAAAAGGCAGGTCTGTAACTTGCGATTACGATAACACCAGAGAAGACTGATATTTTAATTCAGATGGAATTGTTCCATCAGTTTTCTATCTAGTGTGTCTGAAAGCAATTAGGAGAATTGTAAAAAAAATATGGAGAGGTGAGTACTTTCTCTTCCTTCTCAGCATTGTGATCCAGGGAAATTAATCTTCTCACCATATGTAGTAAAATTGTCATGATCCTATGCCACAAATAAATGAACACATACATTGGATGGGATGAATAGAGGGGGAAATATTTATTTAAACATGTCTACTTAGGCATGGCCTATTGCCCATTAAGTGAAGGTGAAGGGGATGTTCCAGCAACCTGGTTTTATTTTTAACTACTTTGAGTCTTTAATGTCTAAAATATGTTTTTAAAAATATGTTTTTTAAAACTCAGAAAGCCCATCTTTTCCTATGGGAGGTTCTATAGACAAAACCTCTATTGATTTTTGAAGGATCTGGAATCCAGGTAAATCCACAGAACACATCATGTCCTGTAAATTGTGGACACCCAATTTGCATGAGGAAAACAGAAATGAAGATGTTGAAATCTGGATGAATTGGGGTGAAGAGCGGTGTTGAAAAGTCCCTTGTTCTAACAGTGATGCCAGGAGCCAAGAAGGAAGACAAATTGCACTGAAGCCAAAGTCTGGTTATGAGGCTCCAGTGTTTAGTATGCTTTGAAGGTTGCTTAACCACACTTATTTACAGTGGTAAATCCAGAAGATTGGACAGGACCCAGGAGAAGGATATCTCAGTTCCACCGCTTTAGGGCACACACATTATGCCCTGGGTGGGCCAGAAAAAGACACCATGTATAACAATCTGTTAAGCTGTTGCCTTCCAGGTGTGTTTGGGTTTATAATGATGATTATGGAATTTAAGATTTGGAAAAGTTAGTCTACAAACTTCCACCCTAACTGTATTTATTTGAAAAGAAACAAGTTAGTTTGTTTCAAACATCGTTTAACTTGCTTAGTAGTATGCTTAGATGGCCAATCCTAAACTCCATGTTCCATTTATCAAATATGAGAAATCTGTAAGAATGTAGGGAATCAATATTCTGTTGTATTTGTAAAACACTTTCCATAATCAAAGGAATTAAAATTGACACTATGATTTTGACGTGGAAGTAGGTCCTATTGAACAAAATAACACTCCTCATGGATCAAGCTTTGCAAAAAAGTATATATAAAATTAAAGTCTCTCTAATCTAGGCAATAACAGAAACAGTGCTTAGCAGTGTTTCCCAACCTTGGCAACTTGAAGATGTCTGGACTTCAACTCCCAGAATTCCCCAGCCAGCATTCGCTGGCTGGGGAATTCTGGGAGTTGAAGTCCAGACATCTTCAAGTTGCCAAGGTTGGGAAACACTGGCTTAGAGTGTTAGCTGTTGCTGCTACTGTTTTCTTTCTATTACAAGGAACTCTTTTCTTCACTTCAAAACTGATTTTTCACACATCAAATGCTTCATGTATACTGCAGATCCATGAATGAACTCACAATTGACTGAGTTCACATATCATAGAGACCTGAAAACCATAACTTTCAAATCCAAAAGGAAAGGTTCACAGAACTTATTAAAGCCACCCCAAATCAACCACCCCAAGACTTAATACAATATGCAGATGAAGCTACTACATGATAGAAGCATATACAGTATAATAGCATCATCAGTGATCAAACCAATACAGGTAACCCTCAACTTACAAAGTTTATTTAGTGACCGTTCAAAGTTACAATGGCAGTGAAAAAAATGACTTATGATCAATTTTCACAGTTACCACCTTTGTAGCATCTCTATGATCATGTGATCAAAATTCAAATGCTTGGCAACTGGTTCATACTTATGACCACTGCTGTTTCCCAAGGTCATGTGATCACCTTTTGTAATCCTTTGACAAGACAAGTCAATGGGGAAGCCAGATTCACTTAACAATTGAGTTACGAACTTATCAACTGCAGTGATTCACTTAACAACTGTAGCTAGAAAGGTCGTAAAATGGGGCAAAGCTCACTTAACAAATGTCTCACTTAACAACAGGAATTTTGGGCTCCATTGTGGTCATAAGTCAAGGATACTTGTAATAATAATAAAAAGGAAATTGCTGGTTTTCTAATTACTTCCCAAAGTCTGGCTTCATGTTTCCTAATGATATGGTCTGCTCTGACTAACTACTAAGCTGTAACCTAAAAATGAAGTTCAAAAGATCATTTCCAGTTGAAAAGATGACTCTGGATCAGCCTCAGCTGGGTTGGCTGTGTTCCCCACCACAGAAGACCTCTCCAGGAGGGGTTCACACCCACACCACCCCTTGCTAATCAGCTGCACCACTCTGGTCCCCCTACAGGTGTGTTTGAAAGCAAAACCACTTCCATTCTGAAAGGGATTCAGACCTTTCCCTTCTCATCCAAGAAGCTTCTCATCCAGTTGCCTCTTGAAAAATCACCTTTGGTACCACCATGAGCCGGATGACTGAGAATCTCCATGGACATCTGAAAGGGATTGCATTTCTCAATGAAGAAGTCAGGCCAAGGACAGCATCCTTGGCCTATTTTTTATTTATTTATTTATTTATTTATTTATTTATTTATTTATTTATTTATTTATTTATTTATTTATTTATTTATTTATTTATTTATTTATTTATTTATTTATTATTTATTTATTATTTATTTAATTGTATTTATTTGTCAGACATGTACACTGTACAGGATAGTAGATGTTTGTATAAACATAATATAAGTAAAAAGTTCCAATAAAAGAGGACAATAGGACAGGGATGGTAGGCACAGCTTATGCACGCCCCTTACAGACCTCTTAGAAATGGGGAGAGGTCGACTGTAGACAATAGCAATAGCACTTAGACTTATATACCGCTTCAGCCCTCTCTAAAGCGGTTTACAGAGTTCAGCATATTGCCCCCAACAATCTGGGTCCTCATTTTACCGACCTCAGAAGGATGGAAGGCTGAGTCAACCTTGAGCCTGGTGAGATTTGAACAGCTGAACTGCTGAACTAGCAGTCACTGAAGTAGGTTGCAGTGCTGCTTTTAACCACTGCGCCACCTCGGCTCTTACAGTATAAGGTTAAAGTTTTGGGGGTTTGGACCCTGTCGTTTCAAGGACGGGCTCTTAGAGCTAGTGACACAAGTCTTCCCTAAGGCGGATAAGATACAGCTTGTCATGTTTCTGCCCTCAGAACAGACCTTGGACTCTCTCTCTCTCTGTGCTTCAGCCCTTTCCTTTTAAATGCCGTTTGCAGCGAAGTGTTATCTGTCTTGCGGGCGGGGCAGAAAGCGAGGGCAACCCGAGGCGACCTTCCAATGCCTCTTTTAATAACAGATTAACAGAGTTGGAAGGGACCTTACAGGTCATCTAGTCCAACCCCCTGCCCAAGCAGGAGACCCTAGATCTGCCTCTACCTAGGATTGAACTCACTTCCTCCTCCTCCTCCTCCTTCCCTCAGCAAAACAAGATCCCGCGCGTTCTGCAACCATTTGCTCTCTCTCTCAGGACGTATAGTTTTTTTCCTCTCACCCACCCTCTCCCTCCCTCCCTTCCCTCTCTCCCACGCCTCACGCTCTTCCTCGGCAGGGCTCCGTAGCCCCCGGGAAGGACCGGTTAGCAGAAAGGAGGGCGGCGACCCTTCCAAGTGTGAAAATGGGAGAGTTCCCCTCTCAGGCAGCGAATGGTTTCCCACCGGGTCCAACCCCTTCACTTTCAGAGGCTGTGGCAGTGGCAGCAGCCGCCCTCCCCGCCACCGGAAAAGGGACACCTCGGCCGCGGCAGGCGCAAGCGCGAGCGCGAGCGCGCGCACCAGTGTCAAGCGCGAGGCGAGGCAGCCTCTTTCTCGCTCTCCTTCCCTCCTTCTCTCCCTCCTGCCAATAACCCGTCCTTCGCT